>MCJB01049206.1:32481-54670 GCA_002018475.1 Nicotiana obtusifolia
GGGGGGGGGGGGGTCAACATAGACACTTACTAGAGGTCCAATAAAATAATATAATAAAACATAAGCAAATATGAAGCATATAGGAATGATGGGATAAATCTGTAAGTTACGTAATCTTCCAATTACTTCTTTTAAAGCAAGAATTTCTACATCTTGTATGCTACCTTAACAACTCAAAAAATATCAAGTGTCTTTATCAAATAAATAAGGAATATCATATAAAATGCCGGGCATCAGTGGAAAGATTAGCTCGTGTATATTCGGTCTACTAGCAATATAACGCACGATTCTACCGAGGTTGTTCGGCCCGATCCAGAATAATGTGTACATTGCCGAGGATCGTGCGGCGTGAACCATAGATGCATCTATATACTGCCGATGCGTTCGGCCCACTCCACAAGAAAAAGGAAGGAAGTTACCGAATTACGAGACACGTATTTACAATACAGTACAAGAGCACATAATGAATATACTCTTTATGCTTCTCAAATTGCTCGCCCACAACTCAAGGTGTTAGGGCTCGGCCTATTATACATTCATTTACTCCTAAATCAAATTCAGTTATAACTTTAATAAATTAAGCCAGTAGAATAAGTTCAAATAATTCAATATTACAGGATACGATCCTAAGTCTATCCGGACTTAAACATGCTTTAGCTACGTATGGACTCTGTCACCTCGTGCGTACGTAGCACCCACAACTAGTTGCACATAACAATAATTATCATCTAGGGGCTAGTTTTCCCCTCACAAGCTTAGACAGGAGACTTACCTCGCTCCGAAGTTCCATAACCAGCTCCAAGGCCTCTCTCACACCTCAAACCAAAGCCCGTCGATCCAAAACTATTCAAACAACGTGCAAACCAATCAAAATATATTCTAATACCCATAATTAATCAATTTAAACAATTCCCAACTCTGCTCAAAAAGTCAATAAAGAGAACCATCGGGCCCACCTGCCCGGATTTCGAAAATATTTGAAGATAAACCTTACCCATAACTCCACCAAACTCAAATATATAATTTATCCCTAATTCCATGTCTAATTTCGTGGTCAAAATTCAAAAATACCAATTTTCTGGGTTTTCTACCAAAATCTCAATTTCTACAAATTCTCGTTCTTAAATCCATATATAAACCATGTATTTAACTCACAAAGTGAAGAAATCACTTAACCCATAATAGTTGATGAAGATGGCACTCCAAAAGTGTTCCAAAATCGTATCCCATAGATGAAATGAAGTGAAATTGAGCCAAACCCTCGTTTTAAAAGAACACACTGCCCAACGACCTTTCGAACCTGCGGTCCCTTAGCCGCTTCTGCGGTTCTGCACCTGCGGAAACCCCTATCGCAGGTGCGGATTCAACTAGACCGAGCCAAGTCCGCTTTTGCGGACAAAACGCCGCACCTGCGGCCTCGCTTTTGCGGCACTTCTACGTAAAATTCCCCAACACGAAGCCTCACACCTGCGGAAACATCCCCCGCTTTTGCGGCATCGCAGGTGCGAGATTCCTCCGCTTTTGCTCCTTCAGCCGCTTCTGCACCCAGGTTTCTGCTCTTGCGCTTGCGCAGATGCGGCCAAAGCTCCGCCCCTGCAGCCCTCCTCCTGACCGGATTTTCTCTGCTTCTGTGGCTCCTAGGTGGCTTCTGCGGTCTCGCACCTGCGGCCTTTTCCATGCAGGTGAGATTGCACCAGATCCCAGCTGCCTCAACATTTCTCCCAAGTCCAAACTCGATCAGTTTTCAATCTGATTCGCACTCGAGGACCCCAGAACCCTAACCAAATATACCAACACGTCCCAAAATACAATACGAACTTAGTCGAAGCCTTAAAACACGTCAAACAACATCAAAATCATGAATCACGCCTCGAATCAAACTTATAAATTTTTAAATTTCCAAATTCAATATCTTGTGCTGAAATGTATCAAATCAATCCGGAATGACACACGAGTCATAAATGACATAATGAAGCTATTCCAAGGCTCGAAATTTCACACACGAGTCATAAATGACATAACGAAGCTATTCCAAGGCTCGAAACCCCAAACGGATATCGATAACATCAAAATCCACTTCAAACCAAACTTAATAAATTCTTAAACCTTCAAAATGCCAACCTTCCATAATAAGTATCGAAATGCTCCCGGATGATCCGATACTCAACCCGAACACACGCCCAAGTCCAAAATCATCATACAAACCTATTGGAATATTCAAATCCCGATTCCGAGGTCGTTTACTCAAAAGTCAAACCTTAGTCAATTCTTCCAACTTAAAGCTCCCGAAATTAGAATTTTCTTTCCAAATCAATCCGGAACTTCCCAAAATTCAATTCCGACCACACGTACAAGTCATAAAGCATGAAGTGAAACTACTAGAGGCCTCAAACCGCCGAATGACGCGCTAGAGCTCAAAACGACCGGTTTGGTTGTTACATACACAATCTTAAATAGTATTTTTTTTAAATAAAAATTTGAATTTGAGAGATAAAAATAATACCAATATCTTAACTAATTATACGATGAAGATGGAGGTATTATGTGCACATACTACGAATACTCCTCCTCCATTCAGTTAAAATTTAAAATTAAATAATAAATACTAATACAACAAAAATATTATTGATAAATTTAAATATTAATCCGAGCAGTAGAATAAAATAACAAATGTAAATTAAAGAATTTTATTACACGAAAAAGAAAATCAAATTCATTTATTACAATATATATATATATATATATATATATATATATATATATGTGTGTGTGTGTGTGTAATTAATGAATGAAGTTTACATTGTGCTTAAACCATGTGGCAAGCTATTACAAATCACTTGGAAATCTAGAAAAATATTTGTAATAACATTTAATTCAAATTGGAAGATAATATGTTTTTCAAATTTAAATAGAAAGATAGTAAATAAGAATTTTTTGAAGTTGAAAGGGAGAAAAAGTAAATATTTTTCTAAAGATACACCCAACTGCCAAATCTTAACTAATAATAATTAAAAAAAATTGAATTGAAAGATAAAAACAACACCAATATCTTAACTAACTATAAAGATGAAGATGGAGGTCTTATAAAAATATTATTCATTTAAGATTATCTATTTAATTGAAAACATTGATTCTTATAAAATGAATTGCTAAATAACATAATCATAAGGTTGAAAAGTTTTATCGAATATTCTTACTTACCAATAGTGATCTAACAACCCACTATGTCCCAAAGGTGTCATTTAAATTGTTAAAAGCAAAGTAACTTTAATTGTGTGGTAAAATTTAAGGTGGTTTCAAAATTGTTCGAGCAAACTCCAATCCATCTGTTCTATATATTCGTAACTCCCAAAAGTGAGAACATGTTGGTTGTCAATAATATATATATATATATATATATATATATATATATATATATATATATATATATATATACTAGTTTGTCTTTCAACATTGAATGTAATAAATTGTGTAACTTTAGGTTTGTAAAAGTTGATGTTGTTGTGAGAGGTACTTCTGTTGAGTTACTTTAAATTAATATTGTAACGACCCGATCGGTCGTTTTGAGCATTTGAATTTTGTTCGATGGTTTAAGGTCTCAGGTAACTTAATTTATGTATATTGACTTGCGTATATGGTTAGTTTCAATTTTCTAACGATTCGGAATTTATTTGGAAGAATGATTCTCATTTTAGAAGCTTTATGATGAAAGAGTTGACCAAGTTTTACTTTTGCGTATTTGATCTCGGATTCGAGTTTTAATGGTTCTAGTAGGTCCGGATGATGATTTTGGACATTGGCGTATGCTCGGATAAGAATTCGGAGATTCCTAGGTTGATTTGGCTTGTTTTGCCGAAAGTTGGCAATTTGAAGGTTTAGAATTTTCCTAATATGTGACTTGTCTGCAAAGTTTGGGGGGTCATTCCGAGTTGTTTTGATAGGAATCAGACACGTGGTTGTGTTTATAGAAGTTCTTGAAGTTCATTGTGATTTTCATGTTTTTTTGGTATCCGATTCGTGGTTTCAGATGTTATATTGGCGTTTTGATCACACGAGCGATTTCATATGATGTTTATGTTGATAACAACATGATAAGGGGGGTCAAGAACCACTAAGGAAAAACAAGAAAATCAAGAAACGTGCGGAAGCAAAAAGAAAGTAGACCAACGAAAAAGAAGATATAAATTAAAGATAGATTGAATTCAAGAAATCTATTCTTGAAGTTGAATCATAACAACAATAATTAGCTAACGAAGGATTAATCGCCTTTGACAAAGAATTAAAAACAAGAGATAGATTGTGAAACCTGATCCTTTAGAAAAATAAGAACAACAATAAGCCTAAACTTATCACCTTTCTTGAATACCTAGAAGTAATCTAAGATTTCGAATAGGGTTTAATCTTACCACCTGAAGTTGAATCTTGAAGAATCCAAGAGTAGCCACACACAAGAATGCAATAAAAATCTCAATTTTTATTGATAATGTCTATAATAATCTAAGTCTAAAAAAAAAAGACACCCCTTATATAGGTAGGAAACGTCACGAAATTAAGACTAAAAAAATAAGGAAATAAAGTCCTAACCTACTTTGGACAACAAGTCCAACTACATTAGGAAAAAAAAAATATTAGAAAGGAAAAACCAAGTTATTCTTGGAAAGTAATTCCAACAATCTTACAAAAAGGAAAACATAACCTTAACTAACTAGGAAAGTCCCAAAATATATGAAAATAAGTCCAAACTAATCCTGGTTAGAATCTTGGATATCTTGGAAATCTTGAAAATCTTGAAGGAAATTTGCAAGCAACTTGGCACTAACTTGTACTCAATATGTAACACGCCTATTGTACCCTTCTTGGACATCAAGAAAATCCTTTTAATGTTATAAAAACCTATCTTTATGTAGGACTTCATGGGCTGTAAGTTTGGACACATTTTAGGTACCAAATTGGTCCAAAAATGGACTGACTAGGACCTTCTTCAAAGGATGTCTCTTGGGATCCAATCCTCATTTTCGTGGACATAAATTTGGGCCATAAAAAAATTTTAATGCTTGGCCAATTCATATCCTTTAACCTTGAGCTCTTCCTCCCAGTTGGTGCAAGCAATTTCTTTATTTGCACTTCTAATAGCCTTGTTTTGCAAGTCATTAGCTTGACATCTTGTTAAAGCCCTTTTTGAGATTCCTAAGCTTCATCCTTATCCTTGAATAGAGTTGAGCTTCCTAGGATGCTATCTTTCCCCTCTTCTTGAAGAAAATGCGCCCTCGAATTTCGACCTTGGAAGAAAAAGAAAACAGGCACTAGTAAATGGCATCCACTAATATGAAAAAATGGTAGGAGTAAAACAAGATAGTGACCATGTGTCTACTTAATCCAATTAAGTCTAATAGGTGTATATACTCCCGTATAAAACATATGGACATCATCATCCCAATAAAATTTATGCCTACTTAGATTCGTTCAATAAAAATCTCTCTTAGAGGCATTATGCAAGGGAACATGCAATTCGAACTTGTCAATAAGGTCGTCCACAAAATGTGCATGACAATGAAATTACACAAGATGGACCACACTTCCATTTAAAAAAAGTATCTCTACCATATGTATCAAATAAGATACTTTTATGATATAGCCAAGTATCTACAATTATAAATCCCAAGGATTCTTCTACATGTAATCTATTCAAAAAAGCACATAAATTCTCAAGAATGTTAGAAGAACTCATAAATCCCAAAATAAAAATTTTAATACATTCAAGCTTATGATTATAACTTTCCCTAATAATATTCCCAACATCAAGAGATTCTAAACATTTACTCAAATTTTCATAGAAAGAGTCATAGATAGTTTCATGAATGAGTATTTGGTCACTAGTGTCACAATAATCATGCATATCTTCTTTACTAGTATCAAACACTTTTACAACATCACAATCAACATGACTTGAAAAATGACTCCCCATCACACAAAAATCATATTCTAGCAATTTATCACATGAAATCTCACTAGACACTTGAATAAAAGAAGAAGAAATATTTAAATCATTCGCGAGCCTCTTCTCATAAATTACATGCCTCTCTCTACCAAGTTGGAATTCATAATCATCTATGTCATACTCAATTTCAAAAGGAAGCAAATTACTCTTATACTTGAACTTAGATATCACAGTTAATGACTTGATATGCATCAAAATATCATCATCAACAAAATAATAAAATCACCAACATAAGAAATAAGAGTGTAGTTCATTAGCTCCAAAAATACCTTACATGTTCTAGAAAGCCCAAGAATTCGAATAAATCAATTATACATACCATACTTTGATTTATTTACCAATAGAGCATCATTTCCTTGTATTCTTTTATCCAATGGATCCAACTTAGCAATGATTTTAGCAAACTCCATGTCATAAACCTGTCAATAAGAATTAAATAGTCAAATGGTTCAATAACAAAGAATTTAACCAAGCTTTTATCTTCTAGTATCCTACAAGAATTGATTTCGCGAAATTTATATTGGAATCCAATTGGATCCTTTACTACCATATCTTACGCCTCACCTACCCTTTCAAAAGGTCTTTCAACACGTGACTGCACAAAATCACAAGAACTAAAATAAGAAAGAGTTAATGGGTTAGGAAGTAAGGAAAAACATTTCTTGCTTACACTCTCTTTGGCTTTTATCACAAGGCTAACTTTTTTCTCACTCTTAGCCTCTTTTCTCTAACTAAAGTTTTCTTCTTTTTCTTCACTCAAACCCTGTTGTTTTTCTCTCTCTACCTCATAGACTTATATTATCTCATTTCCTTCGCTCTTTCTTTTATATCAAGCTCACTTTTTTTCTCACTTGACATCCCATTCTCTTCACTCAACACAACCTCTCCTTTTTCCTCTCTTGGGATGTCGACATGCACTCCCTTACTCCTCTCATTCTTTTCTCTCACATATTTTTCCATATTCTCTTTAACAGACTTTTCATCTTCATAAATTTGTGAGGGAGTCAAAGGTCCAAGAATGAGTTTCTTCCCGTTAACCTCAAAAGAGTATCTATTTTTTCCCATGTTATATGAAGCTCTTCTGTAGACATACCATGGCTTTCCCAACAAGATATGATAATTATTCATGGGAATCACATCACACGAGATCGCATCCTCATACCTTCCAATAGAGAATAGTAATAACACTATTTTATCTACCTTTATTCCTCTCAACACGTAGGGTTTAATATGCTTAACACAAGTCAAGTTTAATTTCTCAACCATCTAAGGGCACAAATCACAGACATCACTTTAGCTCTTGTTTGAAAAATAACTTTACGATTGTCTTCCTTCTCTTCGGTACACTGTGAATGTCAATAGGGAATTTGTTAGTTTCATTAGGCTTGAATTGGGGTATGATTCGTGTATTTAGCGTTGTTTGATGTGATTTGAGGCCTCGACTAAGTCCATATGATGTTTTAAGATTTGTTGATATATTTGGTTGAAGTCCCGAGGGCCTCGAATGGATTTTGGATGGTTGATGGAGTTTAACTTGGGCATTTCAAGATGTGTCGATGTCGTCTCTTCAATAATAAGTGGTATCATAATAAGAAAATGGGCTCCAAATTTAGTTTTAATTGAAGCATTAGATCCGTATCGAAATTTCAGAGTCATAGCAAAAATAATCGTCCAATTCGGACACAGAAATAGGTATAACTTTCTAATACGATGTCGGAATTGGACGATTCTTTTTGCTATGACTCCGAAATTTCGATACAGATCTAATGCTTCAATTAAAACTGAATTTGGAGCCGATTTGCATAATATGATACCACTTATTCTTGAAGAGACGACATCGACACATTCTTGAAATGCCCAAGTTAAACTCCATCAACCAACCAAAATCCATTCGAGGCCCTCATGACTTCAACCAAATATATCAACAAATCTTAAAACATCATATGGACTTAGTCGAGGCCTCAAATCACATCAAACAATGCTAAATACACGAATCATACCCAATTCAAGCCTAATGAAACTAACAAATTCCAACTTCTACATTCGATGCCGAAACCTATCAAATCAAGTCCGATTGACCTTAATTTTGCACACAAGTCATAAATAACATAACGGACCTAGATTTTCAGAACTGGATTCCGACCCCGATATCAAAAAGTCAACTCCTCGATCAAACTTTCCAAAAATCTTCTATTTTCCAACATTCGCCAAAATGCGTTGAATTGTCCTACGGACTTTCAATTTCAAATCCGGACATACGCCTAAATCTGAAATCACCATGCGAAGCTATAGCAACTCTCGGAATTCCATTCCGACCCTCGGATCAAAATCTCGCCTAACAACCGGAAATCGCCAAAATACTACTCCACCAATTCAAGCTTAATTCTACACCGGACCTCCAAAACCAATTCCGATCACACTCCTAAGTCATAAATCACCTCCCTGAGCTAACCGAACCATCGGAACTCACATCCGAGCCCTCTAACTCATAAGTCAACATCTGGTTGACTTTTCCAGCTTAAACCTTCTTAAAAGAGATTAAGTGTCTCATTTCTTGCCAAACTCACTCCTAATGCAAACTACTCAACTCGATCACATAAAACATGGATAATGAAGCATAATGAGACGGAAAATGGGGAAAATGGAGCGGTAACTCACGAGACGACTAGCCGGGTCGTCACATTCTCCCCCACTTAAGCAAACATTTATCCTCGAACGAGTCAAGAAACATACCCGAAGCCTCAAATAGGTGAGGATATCTGCTCCGCATCTCCCGCTCGGTTTCCCAAGTAGCCTCCTCCACGGACCGACCTCTCCACTGCACTTTCACTGAAGCTATCTCCTTGGACCTCAACTTCCGAACCTGACGACCCAAAATCGCCACTGGCTCCACATCATAGGTCAAATCATCGTCCAACTGAATCGCGCTGAAGTTCAAAATATGAGACGGATGCCCAATATACTTCCGGAGCATAGAAACATGAAATATTGGGTGTACATTCGACAGGCTGGGTGGCAAAGTAAGCTCATACGCCACCTCCCCAATTCTCCGAAGCACTTCAAATGGCCCAATGAACCGAGGACTCAATTTCCCTTTCTTCCCGAATCTCATAACCCCCTTCATGGGCGAAACCTTCAGCAAGACTTTCTCACCCACCATGTAGGACATATCCCGAACTTTTCTATCGGCATAACTCTTTTGCCTCGACTGCGCTGTACAGAGCCTCTCCTGGATTACTTTCACCTTTTGTAGAGCATCCCGAACCAAGTCAGTCCCCAATAGGCTAGCCTCGCCGGGCTCGAACCAACCAACTGGAGATCTACACCATCTCCCATACAAAGCCTCATACGAGCCATCTGAATACTTGACTGGTAGCTGTTGTTATAAGCGAACTCTGCAAGCGGCAGAAACTCATCCCATGAGCCTCTGAAATCAATAGCGCATGCCCGTAACATGTCCTCCAATATCTGAATAGTACGCTCGGACTGCCCATCTGTCTGAGGATGAAAAGCTGTGCTCAACTCCACCTGAGTACCCAACTCCCTCAGCACGGCTCTCCAAAACTGCAAAGTGAACTGAGTACCTCTATCTGAAATGATAGAAACTGGAACACCATGCAGCCGAACAATCTCTCGGATATAAATCCTTGCCAACCGTTCTGAAGAATAGGTAGTACACATAGGAATGAAATGCGCGGACTTGGTCAGCCGATCCACAATCACCCAAATAGCATCAAACTTCTTCAAAGTCCGTGGGAGTCCAACAACAAAGTCCATAGTGATCCGCTCCCATTTCCACTCGGGAATAGCTATCTGCTGAAGCAAACCACCCCGTCTCTGATGTACATATTTTACTTGCTGACAGTTGAGACACCGAGCTACGAATTCCACAATATCCTTCTTCATTCTTCTCCACCAATAGTGTTGTTTCAAGTCCTGATACATCTTTGTGGCACCCGGATGAATGGAATACCGTGAGCTATAGGCCTCCTCCAGAATCAACTCCCCAAGCCCATCCACATTGGGCACAAAAAACCGGCCCTACATCCTCAACACTCCATCGTCGCCGATGGTCACATCTTTAGCATCATTATGCTGAACTCTATCTTTAAGGACAAGCAAATGCAGGTCGTCATACTGGCGCTCCCTGATGCGATCATATAACGAAGACTGAGAAACCACACAAGCCAACACCCGGCTAGGTTCCGAAATGTCTAATCTCACAAACCTATTGGCCAAGGCTTGAACATCAACTGCAAGAGGTCTCTCGCCAATTGGGATGTATGCCAAACTCCCCATACTCACTGCCTTTCGGCTCAAAGCATCGGCCACCACATTGGCCTTTCCCGGATGGTATAATATAGTAATATCATAATCCTTGAGCAACTCCAACCATCTCCGCTGCCTCCAATTAAGATCCTTTTGCTTGAACAAATGTTGAAGGTTGCGATGATCAGTAAACACCTCACAAGATACACCATACAAGTAATGCCTCCAAATCTTCAATGCATGGACTATGGCCGCCAACTCCAAGTCGTGCACGGGGTAGTTCTTCTCATGAGGCTTCAACTGACGAGAAGCATGAGCGATAACTCTACCCTCTTGCATTAGTACACAACCGATCCCAACTCTCGAAGCATCATAATATACGGTGTACGAACCTGAGGCTGATGGTAGAACCAATACTGGAGCTGTGGTCAAGGCTGTCTTGAGCTTCTGAAAGCTCTCCTCACACTTGTCTGACCATACAAATGGGACACCCTTTTGAGTCTATTTGGTCAAGGGCGACGCAATGGATGAGAATCCCTGAACAAACCGGCGATAGTAGCCTGCCAACCCAAGAAAGCTATGAATCTCTGTGACTGAGGACGGTCTAGGCCAACTTTGAACCGCTTCTATCTTCTTTGGATCAACTTGGATACCCTCGCTGGACACTACGTGTCCTAAGAAAGCCACTGAATTGAGCCAAAACTCACACTTAGAGAATTTTGCATAGAGCTTTTCCTCCGTCAATCTCTGCAATACAAGTCGCAAATGCTCTGTGTGCTCTTCCTGACTACGCGAGTATACCAGAATATCATCAATGAATACCATAACGAACGAATCTAGATAAGGCCGAAATACATTGTTCATCAACTGCATGAACGCTGCTGGGGCATTGGTTAGCCCGAAAGACATAACAAGAAACTCATAGTGGCCATATCTAGTCCAAAAAGTAGTCTTAAGAATATCAGAATCCCTGATCTTCAACTGGTGATATCCTGAACGGAGATCAATCTTGGAGAACACTTGTGCTCCCTGAAGCTGGTCAAATAAATCATCAATGCGAGGCAAAGGATACTTGTTCTTGATTCTTACCTTGTTCAATTGCCTATAATCGATGCACATTCTCATCGTGCCATCCTTCTTCTTCACAAATAGAACTGGTGCACCCCAAGGTGACATGCTAGGCCGAATGAACCCCTTATCTAGGAGTTCCTGAAGTTGCTCCTTCAATTCTTTTAACTCTGCTGGTGCCATACGATACGGTGGAATAGAGATGGGCTGAGTGCCCGGCACCAGGTCAATACCAAAATCAATATCCCTATCAGGTGGTATGTCCGGCAGGTCTGCAGGAAATACATCGGAAAAATCCCTCACAACTGGAACAGAATCGATGCTTGGAGTCTCAGCTCCAACATCCCTCACAAATGCTAGATAGGAAAGGCAACTCTTCTCAACCATACGCTGGGCCTTTAAGAACGATATCACCCTACTAGGAAAAAATCAGTCACACCACGCCACTCGATCCGCGGTACACCCGGCATAGCCAGAGTAACTGTCTTAGCATGACAGTCTAAAATAGCACGACACAGAGATAACCAGTCCATGCCCAAAATGACATCAAAATCTACCATGCTTAATAGAAATAGGTCTACTCGGGTCTCCAGACCCCCAATAGTTACTACACACGACCGGTACACACGGTCTACAATAACAGTATCGCCTACCGGGGTAGACACATGAACAGGTAAAGCAAGGAACTCGCGGGGCATACCCAAATAATGAGCAAAATATGAGGACTCATATGAATAGGTGGAACCGGGATCAAATAATACAGAGGAATCTTTGTGGCAGACTAAAACAATACCTGTAATAACGGCATCTTAAACACTGGCATCTGTCCTGCCTGGAATAGCAAAGAATCGAGCCTGGCCACCGTCTGCTCGACCTCCCCCTCTGGGGCGGCCCCTGGCTACCTGACCTCCACCCCTAGCTGGCTGGGCGGTTGGTAAGGTAACTGGAGCAGAAGTCGAGGGCTGACCCCTCTGCTGGGACGATCTAGCACCACGATGAGGACAATGCCTCCATACGTGGCCCATCTCGCCAAACTCATAACAACTCCCTGGTGCTCTAGCAGATGCACTCGGCATAGGAGGACCCTGGGCCAACGGAGCATGAGCTGGAAGGGCGCTGAGTGTTGACTGGCCCTGCTGCAACCCATGATAACCACGACCTGCAGATGCCCCACGGTACTCTGGACGAGCTAACTGAGCAGGCCTGAAGAAACGACCTATACCCTGCTGAAACTAACCTCTCGAAGGAGTACCACTGTAATTACCCGATCCTCGAGGCCTCTTAGCCTCCCTCTCCTCTCGCTCCTGACGGCGAACTGTCTCAATCTCGCAAGCTATATCAACCACCTCCTCGAAGGTAGCACCCAATACTCTCTCCCTGGTCATAAGAATATGGAGATGATAGTTGAGGCCATCCACAAACCTCCTGATCCTTTCATGATCAGTCGGAACCATCCAGACAGCATGTCGAGCCAACTCGGAAAATCTTGACTCATATTGCGACACTGTCATATCCCCCTGTCGCAGCCATTCGAACTGTCTACGCAGCTCCTCTCTGCTGGACTGCGGCACATACTTCTCCAAGAAAAGAGCGGAGAACTGCTGCCATATAAGGGGCGCTGCATCAACCGGCCTACGCCTCTCATACGCCTCCCACCAATTAAAGGCAGCTCCCGTAAACTGAAATGTGGTAAATGCCACACTGCTAGACTCAAGAATCCCGGCTGTCCGGAGCATTCGCCGACACTTGTCAAGAAAACCTTGGGCATCCTCGCTCTCAGCACCACTGAATGACGGAGGGTGGAGTCTGCCAAACCTCTCAAGCCAACGCTGCTCATCATCTGGCATAACTTGTACTATGAATTCCTGAATTGGTGAAACCGGCTAGGCTGGAGGTGCCCCCGGCATCTGAAGTCCCTGCGCTTCCTACTCAGGTGTACGGGCAACAGGGGTCTGATTGCCTCCCCCGGCCTGTGAAGTAGTTGCGGCTGTGGTGGCTGAAACCGCCTGAGCCAGGCCAGTGCAAACAGATAATATCTGAGCCAAGGTCTCCTGAAGACCTGGAATAGCGATAGGCACAGCTGGTGCATGAACTGGTGCTGCTGGAGCCTGTTCCTGAGCTGGGGCAGCTGGTGGATCAACAGATGCTGCCCTCACCGCTCTGCCTCTACCACGACCATGAACGCGTCCACGGCCTCTGGTGGCCTCAGTGGGTGGTGCTGGTGGTCGTCCACCTCGTCCAGTAGTTCGCGGTCTCCCCATCTGTGAGAGAACAGGATAGCAGAAGTTTTAGTACTCGGATCAACAAGTTCGCACGACAAGAATTTCAAGAATAAAGAATTTTCCTAAAAAGGTTCTGCAGCCTCTCGAAGATAGGTACAGACATCTCCATACCGATCCGCAAGACTCTACTAAACCCGATCATGACTCGTGAGACCTATGTAACCTAGGCTCTGATACCAGCTGTCACGACCAAAATCCCAAACCCGATCATGAGGGCGCCTCTCGCGAAGACAAGGCCAGCTAATTGAAACCATAACTCATTTTAAGTAGTTAATACAGAAATTACATATTTTGATAACAGCAAATTGCGGGAAACATAGCTAACCTTTCCAACAACAGCCCAAACCGGGGTGTCACAATGTCACGAGCAACTAATGAAATCCTAATAACAAGATTTCTATTACAATATCTCTGGCACAATTGTTTGAAGAAAGTGGAAACAACAAATAAAAGAGATACGGGGCTGCGGACGCCAACAACTACCTCGTAGTCTCTGAATAACCGCTCTGACAGTCGTAGTCAATGCCTCAGAGCGGAATCACTAACGCCTGAATCTGCACACATGGTGCAGGGAGTAATGTGAGTATTTCCAACTCAGTGAGTAATACATATAAATAATGACTAAGAGTAAGGAAACACGTAAAGCACAAGGCAATGCATGATGAAGTAGTAAAACATTATTTGAAAACAGTAAATCAGTGAGAAATCAAGCAAAAACTTCCCAGCTCTGGTTACCAATTGCCATTGTTACCAACTGTAACATCCCTGGGTTCAGTATCATTTAAAAATCACGCCCCTCGGGCAATATCACTTTAAAAACAGTATCATCTCCCCAGCTCTAGTTACCAGTTGCCATTGTTACCAACTGTAACATCACTGGGCTATATTTCCATAATCATCTCCCCAGCTCTAGTTACCAGTTGCCATTGTTACCACCTGTAACATCACTGGGTACCCTGCGCTCACTGGGAGTGTACAGATTCCGGGAGGGGCCCCTTACGGCCCAAGCGCTATATCATATCTCGTGGCGGCGTGCCACCCGATCCCATCCCATTATATCTTGTGGTAGGCATACCACCCGATCCCATTTACATCATATCTCGTGGCGGCGTGCCACCCGATCCCCTTTAAAATGTCATTTAAAAATCTCAAAACTGAGTAAAAGTGACTGAGTTGTAAAACAGTGGAAAACAACATGATTGAGCTCAAGTAATGAATCAAAATAGTGAGGAACCAGTGATAATTACCCCCGAAGGGTTCAATAACCGGCACGAAGCTCAAATATGGCAATCAGCCCAAATCATGATGATATCAAATAAGTTTCAATCAAATATGTAGTAAAATCATCAACCGGGGCGGACCAAGTCACAATCCTCAGTAGTAAACGAACCCACGCTGGTCATCGAGCGCATGTCTCACCTTAATATAGCACTATGATGTGCAATTCGGGTTTTCAAACCCTCAGGACATCATTTACAATCACTACTCACCTCAAACCGGCTAAATTTCTAGCCCACGACGCCTTTGCCCTTCGAATTGGTCTCCACGTGCGTCGAATCTATCCAAATTCAGAATAATTACGTCACAATATGTTGAGGGAACAAAGCCCAAGCGAAAACAATCGAAAATACCAAGAAATCCCGAAATTAGAAAAACCCAAGCCCCCGGCTCACTTCTCGAAGTTTAGAAATTTTCACATCAACGGGTTCCTTATCAAATTCTGACATCCCATTGGCTTTCAAATCTTAAATTTTCTTTCTTGGAAGATTTGGTAAAAATCTGATTTTTCTTCCATAAATTCATGGATTCATGATGTAAATGAGTATGGAATCATGATCTATAAAGGATTTATGATAAAGAACACTTATCTCATTCAAATTTGTGGAAACCCCTCTAAAAATCGCCCAAACCGAGCTCCCCCAACTCTATTTTTGTCAAAAATGGCCAAAACCCCCGTTTTATAGTGTTTTTCTGCCTCGGGCGCCACTTGACGCCCGGCGCTGCCTGTGGCGCTGGTTCCAGTAGCTACCCTGGGCGCTAGCGATTTTTTCCCTGACACAGAAATAGGTATAACTTTCTCATACGATGTCCGAATTGGACGATTCTTTTTGCTATGACTCCAAAATTTCGATACGGATCTAATGCTTCAATTAAAACTGAATTTGGAGCCCATTTGTATAATATGATACCGCTTATTCTTGAAGAGACGACATCGACACATTCTTGAAATGCCCAAGTTAAACTCCATCAACCAACCAAAATCCATTCGAGGCCCTCGGGACTTCAACCAAATATATTAAAAAATCTTAAAACATCATATGGAATTAGTCGAGGCCTCAAATCACATCAAGCAATGCTAAATACACGAATCATACCCAATTCAAGCCTAATGAAACTAACAAATTCCAACTTCTACATTCGATGTCGAAACCTATCAAATCGAGTCCGATTGACCTCAATTTTGCACACAAGTCATAAATGACATAACGGACCTATGAAGATTTTCAGAACCGGATTCCGACCCCGATATCAAAAAGTCAACTCCTCGGTGAAGCTTTTCAAAAATCTTCTATTTTCCAACATTCGCCAAAATGCGTTGAATTGTCCTACGGACTTCCAATTTCAAATCCGGACATACGCCTAAGTTCGAAATCACCATGTGAAGCTATAGAAACTCTCGGAATTCCATTCCGACCCTTGGATCAAAATCACGCCTAACAATCGAAAATCGCCAAAATACTACTCCACCAATTCAAGCTTAATTCTACACCGGACCTCCAAAACCAGTTCCGATCACACAACTAAGTCATAAATCACCTCCCGAAGCTAACCGAACCATCAGAACCCACATCCAAGCCCTCTAACTCATAAGTCAACATCCGGTTGATTTTTCCAGCTTAAATCTTCTTAAAAGAGACTAAGTGTCTCATTTCTTGCCAAACTCACTCCTAACGCAAAAGAATCAACTCGATCACATAACATGGATAACGAAGCATAATGAGACGGAAAATGGGGAAAACGGAGCCGTAACTCACGAGACGACTAGCCGGGTCGTCACAATCCTTATCTTTGAATAGATAGGATGATATCATTCCCCTTTTCTTGAAGAAAATTCGTCCTCGAATTTCGACCTTGCAAGAAAAAGAATACAAGCACTAGTAAATGGCATCCACTAATCTGAAAAAAATGGTAGGAATAAAATAATATAGTGACCTTGTGTCCTCTTAATCCAATTAAGTCTAATAGGTATATAGTCCCTTATAAAGCATATGGACATCATCATCCCAATAAAATTTATGCCTACTTAGATTTGTCTAATAAAAACCTCTCTTAGATGCACTATGCAAGGGAACTTGTAATTCGATCTTGTCAATAAGGTCGTCCAAAAATGTGCATGACAATGAAATTATACAAGATGGACCACACTTCCATTTAAAACAAGTATCTCTACCATATTTATCAAATAAGATACTTTTATGATAATGCCAAGTATCTACAATTACAAATCCTATGGATTCTTCTACATGTAATCTATTCAAAAAAGCACATAAATTCTCAAGAATATTAGAAGAACTCATAAATCCCAAAATAAAAATTTTAATACATTCAAGCTTATGATTATAACTTTCCCCAATAATATTCCCAACATCAAGGGATTCTAAACTTTTACTCAAATTTTCATAGAAAGAGTCATAGATAGTTTCATGAATGAGTATTTGGTCACTAGTGTCACAATAATCATGCATATCTTCTTTACTAGTAGCAAACACTTTTACAACATCACAATCAACATGAGTTGAAGAATGACTCCCCATCACACAAAAATCATATTCTAGCAATTTATCACATGAAATCTCACTAGACACTTGAATAAAAGAAGAAGAAATATTTAAATCATTCGCGAGCCTCTTCTCATAAATTACATGCCTCTCTCTACCAAGTTGGAATTCATAATCATCTATGTCATACTCAATTTCAAAAGGAAGCAAATTACTCTTATACTTGAACTTAGATATCACAGCTAATGACTTGATATGCATCAAAATATCATCATCAACAAAATAATAAAATCACCAACATAAGAAATAAGAGTATAGTTCATTAGCTCCAGAAATACCTTACGTGTTCTAGAAAGCCCAAGAATTCGAATAAATCAGTTATACATACCCTACTTTGATTTATTTACCAATAGAGCATCATTTCCTTGTATTCTTTTATCCAATGGATTCAACTTAGCAATGATTTTAGCAAACTCCATGTCATAAACCTGTCAATAAGAATTAAATAGTCAAATGGTTCAATAACAAAAAATTTAACCAAGCTTTTATCTACTAGTATCCTACAAGAATTGATTTCGTGAAATTTATATTGGAATCCAATTGGATCCTTTACTACCATATCTTACGCCTCACCTCCCCTTTCAAAAGGTCTTTCAACACGTGGCTGCACAAAATCACAAGAACTAAAACAAGAAAGAGTTAATGGGTTAGGAAGTAAGGAAAAACATTTCTTGCTTACACTATCTTTGGCTTTTATCACAAGGCTAACTTTTTCCTCACTCTTAGCCTCTTTTCTCTAACTAAAGTTTTCTTCTTTTTCTTCACTCAAACCCTGTTGTTTTTCTCTCTCTACCTCATAGACTTATATTATCTCATTTCCTTCGCTCTTTCTTTTATATCAAGCTCACTTTTTTTCTCACTTGACATCCCATTCTCTTCACTCAACACAACCTCTCCTTTTTCCTCTCTTGGGATGTCGACATGCACTCCCTTACTCCTCTCATTCTTTTCTCTCACATATTTTTCCATATTCTCTTTAACAGACTTTTCATCTTCATAAATTTGTGAGGGAGTCAAAGGTCCAAGAATGAGTTTCTTCCCGTTAACCTCAAAAGAGTATCTATTTTTTCCCATGTTATATGAAGCTCTTCTGTAGACATACCATGGCTTTCCCAACAAGATATGATAATTATTCATGGGAATCACATCACACGAGATCGCATCCTCATACCTTCCAATAGAGAATAGTAATAACACTCCTTTATCTACCTTTATTCCTCTCAAAACGTAGGGTTTAATATTCTTAACACAAGTCAAGTTTAATTTCTCAACCATCTAAGGGCACAAATCACAGACATCACTTTAGCTCTTGTTTGAAAAATAACTTTACGATTGTCTTCCTTCTCTTCGGTACACTGTGAATTTGACTTTTCTAGTTGTTAAGTCATAGCTCGCCTCCTTTCACTATAACTACCTGCTTGAGACATCTTGACATAGATTAAAAGAAATATGTATTTTTAAATTTGTCTTTTTCCCTCTAATGTTCTCACTTGTCTTGCATTTTTCCACTCAAAGCAACTCTTGATCGTTAATATTTAGATTTATTAATAACTCTTACTAGTCACAACGTTAGTGATAAGAATGTGGAGTTAGAAAATGAAAAGGAAAGTGAAGGACCAAATATAGGAAGAATAGGAATTGGTTAGTAGGAAAAAAAAAAGAAGGAAAGAATTCAGGAAACCCAAAGCCCACAAAAATAAGGAAAGAAGTTACCTTAATCTTCAAGAACTAGGATCCCCTCTTCTTGTTTCCTTTTTTGACGTGAAAACCAAATAATACTTGAATTCTGACAATAATAATGAACAATAACACTTTTTTGAGGCTGAATTTCATTTTTTTTTAAATTTTTTGTTTTTAGGGTTTTTTGCTCAAGAACCTCCCAAGATTATCAAGATTGAAATCTTGATTAGCCTATGCTTTGATACCACTTGATGACAACACGATTGGGGGGGGNGGGGGGGGGTCAAGAACTACTAGGGAATAAAATAAGAAAATCAAGAAACATGAGGAAGCTAAAAGAAAATAGGGAAACGAAAAAGAAGATAGAAATTAAAGATATATTGAATTCAAGATATCCAAAAAAGATGTGTCACAGCGGGGTATTCAGGCTATGAGTTCAGCTTCAGTTGCTTCTATACCTGCACCACCAGCTAGGGATGGAGGTCAGGAAGGTAAAGGTCATCCTTGAAGGGGGCCGGGCCCTTTGTTATACTCTTCTTGGTTGGGCGGAGGCTGATGCACCAAATGATATCATTGCATCTACGATTTTGGTTGATTATAGAGATGCATTTGTGTTATTTTGATTCAGTCTTATTAATTGGTAAGATTCATCCTACCTTACTTCAAGTATAGTTGTGTTTTGCGATTTTTGTACTATATGCATATTTTCATAGCAGTTGGGGAACTCTATTGTGATAGCCTATGTCTATCATTCAGGTTTGGTTGCTATTGAGGGTCAGGAGGCTTGGGTGGACTTTCTGTTAGTTAAATACGGTAGGATTTGATGTGATCTCTGGATGGTTTGGCTCGACTTGTGGTTTGGGTGCTCTACAGGTATGGCAAGTTGTTATGCGTTGCGGTTTTGGTTCTACGGGAATTAATTAGTAGAATGTTAGAGATGTTATCTTACTTATGATTTCGGGTGGAGGATGGAGCCATGTGTTCTTTGTGGATAGGCATGTTTATACTGGGCTACATGCCGCGACGAGATCATATTAAGGTAAGATTCATTGTGGTTTTTGTAGGTGTCTTATCCTTCCTAGTGGATTGGATTTGCAGTATGGTATCGGTGTGGAGTCGTGCCTGTTAGAATTTTTTGATAGTTATTTCATGTGTTCCTCTTTCACATTCAGTTGTGTTCGAGTCATGTTTGTTGGGTTTGGATCGCGAGGTATGTGCCCAGGTGGAGTTTGGCTTGTTAGTCGAGTGAGTAGTTATGAGTTCCGCATGTTTCTTACATCATTGTCAATGTTGTGAAGGTCTGGAACAAGGCTCTAGTCAACATGAGTCTGTTTGCCGGTACCGGGCTGGGTAATACGCAGCTATTGTGGTCAGAGTTGATGTTATGAGCATATGGATGATGTGTTATATCGTGTGGTCGTATCTTGTGGATGTATGCATGAGCTGTTGTAGCTCGTTGAGGATTTTACAGAGTAGTTGCGTGATGATAGGGTGCTTAGTCTATGTGGAATTTTGATCATAAAGGCTTATCAGCATGAGTGGAAGGAATAATCTTTTGTTGGGATGATGTTGTCGGGCGTATGTGTATTGGGGTGACACGGGATCACCCGTGAGTATGTGCATGGTAAATTTATATAGTGATTTGATGGCTCGGGTTGGCACGTTCGAATGCGAATATTTGTTTAAGAGGGGGAGAATGTAACGGCCTGACCGGTCATTTTGAGATTTAAGGTTCCGTAATGTGGTTTGAGGTCTTGAGTGGCTTTATTTTGTGTATGACTTGCGTGCATGGTGGGATTCGATTTTCGGATGCTTCGGGATCTATTTTGATGAGTGATTCTCACTTTAAAAGCTTAAGTTGAAAATGTTGACCGAGGTTTGACTTTTATGGAAACGACCCTAGAAGGGTGTTTTGATGGTTCCAGTAGGTTTGAATTGTGATTTTGGACATGGGCGTATGCCGGAATCGAATTCGGAGGTCTGTAGGTTGACTTGTGTTGATTTGCCTAAAATTTGCAACTTGAGGTTTAGAAGTTTGACCGTAAGTTGACTTCATAGCTATCATGTTTGGATTTCTGTTTCAGGACTTAAGATAGGTCCATTTTTTCATTTTGAACTTTTCCGCAAGTTTTTGCGTCATTCCGAGTTGATTTGATAGGAATCAAACGCACAATTGTGCTTTTAGAAGTTCTTGAATTTCATGTACATTCCATGTGTTTTGGAGGTCCGATTCATGGTTTCGGATGTTATTTTGATGATTTGATCGCGTGAGAAAGTTCGTGTTATATTTATAGACCTGTGTTGATGGTTTGTTTGGAGCCCGAGGGCTCAGGTGAGTTTTGTACGCATTTTGGAGTCTTTGAAAGAGTTTTAGTGTTGCTGGTGTTGAACATGTGCTGCAGGTCTCGCAAATGCGAGGATTTGTTCGCATATGCAAGGTGGGAGATTGCATTTGCAAGAAATGGCTTAAGTCTACTATGTTCGCATTTCCGAACCTTGTGTTCGCATTTGCGAAGGGGATCTGGGCTTAGCAGCGATCGCATTTGCGATCATCTTAATTGCTTTTGTGGTTGTCCACAGTTTCCAATTGCGAACAATTTGTCACATTAGAGATGATAGAATGGCTGTGAGAGGCTTCGCTTTTGCGGTATTTTCCTCGTATTTGTAGGGTTCGCATTTGCAAATCCCTAGTCGTAATTGCGACACCTGCGACTAGGCATAAGGGTTGAGGGACGTGATTTTGGTCTCATTTTCATATTTTGGAACCCTAGATTCGGTAGGAGGTGATTTTGAAAAGAGATTTTTTTCTGAAATCATTGAATAAGTGATTTTGATCAATTTCCAACTATTTTACATGATTATATGTGAGTTTTAACATCAAAATTATGAGAATCAAAGTGAAATTTTGAGAAACTTTGTCTATGTTTCGAAAAATGAGAATTTGAGTTCTGAGAGTCAATTTGGACTCGGATTTTGAAACAAAATACATGTATAGACTCGTGGGGTTATGGGTATTCGGAATCTATCCTTGGACCCGGGTTTTGACCCGGGGG
>MCJB01049206.1:54690-92066 GCA_002018475.1 Nicotiana obtusifolia
GGGGGGGGGGGGCATGTTTACTTTTGAGGAATTTTGCAGAGATCATAACTTTATTTATTGGAATTGATTTCTCTTGCACTATTTTATGTCGATTTTTGTTAGATTTGAGCCAAGCTGAGGTGAATTGTATAGGAAAAGCTATTTTAGAGTATTTATTGAGGGCTTTTGAGGTAAGTATATTTCCTAACTTTGTGGGGGAACTACCTCGTAGTGATTGGTTTGTTTGCGCTATTTGAACTAAGTGAAAGACATGTACTCAAGTTGACGAGTGTGTACAACTTTATATGTAGAAATTTGACCGGTTTAGACTCTTAGGGATCTTATTCAAACTAAATTGAAGTTGCTCTATCATTGTCACGACCCAAAATCGACAGTAGATCGTGATGGCGCCTAATGCCGCCGTCAAGCAAGCCTACGGTGATTAATAAACTTAGTTACTCATTTTATTATTTTTGAAATCATGAATTCCATTAAATAAGTAGAGTAAAATCTGGTACTTGTAGAAAACCCGTGATTTTATTTTCCAATTTCCGTATAAAATATATATTAAAGGTGAAATGATAATAATTACATGAACTACAATAATGAACATCCAATAGGAACTCCCAAAACCCGGTGTCACAAGTGCATGTGCATCTACTAAGGAGTAGAATAATAATACAACATCTGTCTGGAATACAAGTTAGACAGGAGAATATAAATATCTTTGACGTAGACTCTATATGCTGTGGATTGTAACATGAATGAAACTGACCATATATATATATAATACAACATCTGTCTGGAATACAAGTTAGACAGGAGAATATAAATATCTTTGATGTAGACTCTATATGCTGTGGATTGTAACATGAATGAAATTGACCCCATATATATATATATATACACACACACACACTTGCACAATAAGTGCAGCAAGTATAGTATGAGTACGTAAATCAACGCGTACCTAGTAAGTATCTAGCCTAACCCCGGAGAAGTAGTGATGAGGGGTCGACATCGACACTTACTAGTTGTCTAATAACTCAAATACAATAGGAAGTAAACAAATATACGGCAGGGTAATAGACAGTATAAACAAATATAGGTACGTGATACAATCCTCCTCTGAATAGTTAATTCAAGCTCTCAATTATCAGTTACCTCCTCAACCAGAGTATATATGAAATGGACCTCACCAAATAGGTCGTTACAACTCAAATCAGAAAACCACACGGATATGCTAGTTTCTTGTCAAATATTACACATGACGCTGTCAAGGAGAACGACCCAATTCCATAAGAGTATTTTATAGAAATGCCGAGGCATACGGCCCGATCCCGTAATAATGTGTACACTGCCGATGGTCGAACGTCACGAACCATAGATGCATTTATTATACTGCCGAGGCGAACGACCCGCCCCTATAAGAGTGTGGTACTTAATCCTGCCGAGGCGATCAGCCCGATCCATTAGAGTAAGAATCTTTAATGGGTCCTTGAACCGACTCACGAATAAACGTGTGAGTTATGAACTTTAAGGAAAGCTTTGCGATGAAAACACACAACTGCGGGAGGAATTCATAAGGGAAGCACAAATTATTCTGTAGATTATCAAGTAGCTCGTCACGTCTCTACAATAGCGAGTCTATCACCCTATGCAAGTCTAGGCTCAAGTCGTAAAATGAAATAAAGGAATTAAACGAGCAAAGATGACTCAAATAGTACAATTATAACATGGCGCGAACCTAAGTCTACCCGGACATAATCAGGAATTCTAGTATACGCACGGACACTCGTCACCTCATACGTGCATAGCTCCCACTACATGTAGCACATAAGAATATAACACCTACGGGGTAAATTCACCCTCATAGGGTTAGTCAGGAGACGTACCTCGCTCTGAAGTACCATAACCGGCTCCAACACCACTCTAACACCTCAAACCGATGCCCGTCGCTCCAAAACTAGTCAAACAATGTGCAAACTAATAAGAATATACTCTAATACTCTTAATAAATCTATTTATAACAATTCCCAACTCCGCTTGAAAAGTCAATAAAGTCAAGCCCAGGCTCACATGCCCGGAACCCGACAAAACTCACAAAATCTGACACCCCATTCAATTATGAGTCCAACCATGCTAGTTTCACTCAAATCCGACTCTGAATCGACGTTCAAAACTCAAAAATACACTCTATAAAACTTTAGACAAAAACCCCAATTTCTCTTTTTAAATCATCAACCAAATGCCAAAAATGAAGAAAAATTCCTGAAATATAATCAAAACCGAGTAGAGAACACTTACCCTAATCCATATGGCGAAAATCGCTTCAAAAATTGCTCCAATCCAAGCTCCAAATATGACAAAATGGCGGAAACCCCAGAAATATAGCTTTTGCCCAGGTATTTACCCTTCACGATCGCAGAAAATGCATTGCGATCGCGATGCACAACTTTTCTCAGCTCAAAATTGCTCTTCGCGACCGCGAAAAATAAATCGCGATCGCGAAGAACAAGCTGCCCCACTCCTCCAGACAGCCTCTAGTATAATGGTCATAACCTTTTGTACGAAACCCCACATGGCAAATACTTTGGCTTTATGAAAACTAGCTACCAAGGGATACAACTCTCATTTTTAGATCATCTCCGAATTACTTAAAGATTGCAGTATATGAGCTTCCAAAGTTAGCCCTGTGCAGCAGAAATTTCTTCTTCGCGGATGTGAATCTGTCTCCGGGAACGCGATTCATAGACCCCTTTCTCCCATTTTGCTCTTCGCGAACACGATCTAATGTCCGCGATCGCGATGCACACTGCTGTAGCCAAAAACCAACAACTAAATATGGGCTAGAAATGGTCCAAAATCACCCCAAAACACACCCGAGGCCCTACGGACCCTGTCCGAACATACCAACAAGTCCAAATACCTTATAAAAACTTATCCAAAGGCTCGGAACGCCACAAATAACATAAAAATCACGAATTGATGATAAAAATCTTTCTTTCAAGTTTCAAACTTCCAGACTTCGACGAACGCGTTCGAATCATAAAAAACATTCCGGAGTGATGCCAAACTTTACGCACAAGTCACAAATTACGATACGAACCTATTCCAAGGCTCGGAACCCAAAAGGACATCGATATCACCAAAGTCCACCTCAAACCAAACTTAGAAAATTCTAAAACCTTCAAAATGCAAACTTTCCACAATAAGCGACGAAATGCTCCCGGGCGACCCGATACTCAACCCGAGCATGCACCCAAGTCCAAAATCATCATACGAACCTATTGGAACTTTCAAATCCCGATTCTGAGGTCATTTACTCAAAATTCATACCTTAGTCAATTCTTCCAACTTAAAGTTTCCGAAATTAGAATTTTCCATCCGAATCAACTCTGAACTTCCTGAAATTCAATTCTGACTATGCGTACTAGTCATAAAACATGAAGTAAGGCTACCCAAGGCCTAAAACCGCTGAGCAACGTGCTAAAGCTTAAAACAATCGGTTGTGTTGTTACATTCTTCCCCACTTACATACGTTCGTCCTCGAACGTGCCAAGAACTGTTCTGGAGTTGTCCAAAATCACTGTTTAACACCTCGTGCACCTGCCCGTGCCGCCACAACCCATATGAGCACATTAGCTCGAGCCATACTGAAGATCCTCCCTATAACCTTAGCTAACAAGCCTTAGAACAACACTGCATCAATCACCACACACTGTACCAAAACATGATCATGCACCTTTGCTGAAATAACACCACGTACCGCATAATTCACATGGCCATATTAACATTCTTCAACCACAATATTTGCAATTTCATGAATCCAATGCCCGTAATACGCCTCATAACACATGTAAGCCCTGTTCCAACTCTCGCAATACCGCCACGATGAAAGTGATGTGTATAAATTCATAACCACCTGCCAAAATGATAATCCATGGAGTCTCTTCACCTGAGAAGAACCATTACCTCATTCTGAACTGAATAGCGATATTTTCTCTTTAATATACCCTACTTAAATCCGATCACACCGATCTCATATCCAATAACCTTGTCTCATCTTGTACAAGCTACTCGGGCAATAAGGCACCTCCAACACCATCTAAAATCTCATACAACGCCATCAAGCGCCAACAAGATACAACTCGAATATGACTCATAAGGAAGAACGAACTCTGATAAGGAACTATCCAGCCGTGTAACGAATAAAACAGATGAAAAGATGCTATGAAACAGTTCTTTTGATAAACCCATGTTTATTTGTTTTTCAGTGGTGAGGTTTGGAATTTACTGTTTTACTTGTCGGATAATCAAGCCGTCCGACAACCCACTTGGCACAATAGAGTATTACATGGAATATCCGGCGATGAGAATAACATCCAATGCCTGAAGACTCCTCTGTAAGCAATGCTATGCCGAATGAACACATCTGACTTGACATAGAGTACACATTCACATTAGACCCACCAACAGACCTCAAGCCAATTCTGATCATAACATACTAGCCACAACCTTCCAAGGATCCACAATGGCCCTATTCATGACACACACGAGCAGCCGTCCAATCCGGAACAAACCCCCACAGTCCACAACCAAAGAATAGAGCGCATTCCAAGCATAAACTCTCACATTAATGATAGTACCATGATCTACATACTTAGTTTCAATCCTTAACAATCAAATGACTAACATGTTACACTTATAAGGTCTTCCTGTGGGTTATACTCCCACAACCAATCCGCACCAGGTAGCATAGTTTGCACATCCACACCTCCAACCGTACAAATTCTATAGTACAAATCAAGAATCTGCAAATTAATACACAATGCCTCTTTCACGGAACACCATTCTCAGGCGACATTGAAATAATGCTAGCTTACTCTGAACACCTAAATTCTCCCTTGCCCATCTGAGCTCGTGACATTTTCGTTAACACCGAGCCGTAGCCTTGATCCTCAACTTCCAATTCCCATGCCGCTCACTGCACTTATCATGCCGCTACACAAGAGTACAAGAATTCATCATAACCCCTGAACTATTCGTAGAATAAACACTTCATTGGCTAGAAACCTTTCACTTAACTCATTTCAGAAGAACCATTGCAACACGCAACTAAATCAAAAAAATTACAAAAAATACAAACCTTAAGTCGTGGTCTAAATCGTCATAACTATTGTGGGATCCATTTACACAGAAAAAGGCCATTAGAATCAAATACCTCTGTTGCTCCCTAACGCAAACGCAAGTATACGCGGTCGACAAGTAATATAGGATTATGAGTCCA
This sequence comes from Nicotiana obtusifolia, assembly GCA_002018475.1. Lineage (NCBI taxonomy): Eukaryota > Viridiplantae > Streptophyta > Magnoliopsida > Solanales > Solanaceae > Nicotiana > Nicotiana obtusifolia. Next base: position 59,960 of record MCJB01049206.1, read on the forward strand.
GGTTGTCGTACCCACAGGGACTTAACTTACTACTTCCTAACGAACTAATACCGTTATTTAAACAAGCAAGGGTCGAGTTTCAGTAGATGGATTATTCTAGTTTATAATTCTAAATTATATTTAAGAACTACAAGGAACAAAAGTACGTGTTTTGTAATCAATAAAACAAATATTCTAGGGTTGTGACTATTTTTCCAATCCTATTGTGTTCTAATTAACTTCCCGTTTATGTAATTCATGTATGGTTGCTAATTGATCGATAAATATACTCATAGCCTTCTGCCAAAGTACTATTCGACTATTCTTAACAAGATTAACACCTATATTCCTATGGAATTAATCTAGCAAGAATGCAATAAAAACACGATATTCAATTAAGCATGGTGATTAAGTATATTCCTATCCTAACCACGAATCCGCCCCCTTAAAAGGTTAAGAACATGCTTTCCTCAATTCTTTTTCTAATCTAAACATAGTTTTCCCAAACATAGAATAGATAATTGATAGAACTCAATTGATGGCCAAAACAATTAAGCAATTAGGCATAGAATTAAAGAAACAACCATATGAACATGAACTATAAAAAATGAAATCGTCAAGTTCGAAACACAATATTCATGGCTAATCACAACCCGAGAACAAGGGGTGATTAACCACTCATGTTCAACAAAATCAAAAGATGAAGTATTGAAAAACTAATAAAAATACTAGACAGAGTTGATGAACTGAAGATCGATTGCGTTGTTCGATGTTCCGTAGCGTTCTTAGACTTCAAAATCATGTTCTTCTCTTCCAAGTTGGGTTTAGAAGTGTTTATATAGGAGTTGGGAAGGTTTGGGGTTGAATTAGGGGTCTCCTAGACGGATTAGGACAACTTCCCGCAGTCGGCGCCCTGGCTGGCGCCAGGCGCCCCCCAGGGCGCTGCGTCGAGTGACTTTTTCCAGCTTCTCTGCCTCCAGCGCCACAGGTGGCGTCAGGCGCTGCCTGTGGCGCCTAATGCCCCTTGGTCCGTTTTCATCTCGTTTTGGCTCGTTTCTTGCCCGTTTCGCCCCCAATTGCTCCCAACTCATTCCTACACATAAAAACACATTACATTAACATGAATCGAAGCAATTAACATCCCAATTTTATAAAACAAAAGCCAAATATGAGATGATTTACATAGAATTTTATATCTTTTATACCAAACATCAACACCCCACACTTAGACTCTTGCTCGCCCTCGAGTAATGGGATTATATATAACCTTCCCAACTACCAAACTCTTGACATCATCATGAAACATTTGACTTTTTAAACAAACCATACTCTTGAACACAATAAATACTAGCAAATAAGTATGAACNACGATATTCAATTAAACATGGTGATTAAGTATATTCCTATCCTAACCACGAATCCCCCCCCCCCCTAAAAAGGTTAAGAACATACTTTCTTCAATTCTTTTTCTAATCTAAGCGTAGTTTTCCCAAATAACATAGATAATTGATCGAACTTAATTGATGGCCAAAACAATTAAGCAATTAGGCGTAGAATTGAAGAAACAACCATATGAACATAAATTATCAAAACGAAATCGTCAAGTTCGAAACACAATATTCATGGCTAATCACAACCCCAGAACAAGGGGTGATTAGCCACTCATGTTCAACAAAATCAAAAGATGAAGTATTGAAAAACTAATAAAAATACTAGACAGAGTTGATGAACTGAAGATCGATTGCGTTGTTAGATGTTCCGTAGCGTTCTTAGACTTCAAAATCACGTTCTTCCCCTCCAAGATGGGTTTAGTGGTGTTTATATAGGAGTTGGGAAGGTTTGGGGTCGAATTAAGGGTCTCCTAGACGGATTAGGACAACTTCCCGCAGTCGGTGCCCTGGCTGGCGCCAGGCGCCCCCCAGGGCGCTGCGTCCAGTGACTTCTTCTGCTGTTCTGCCTCCAGCGCCACAGGTGGCGCCAGGCGCTGCCTGTGGCGCCCAATGCCCCTTGGTCCGTTTTTGTCTCGTTTTGGCTCGTTTCTTGTCCGTTTCGCCCCCAATTGCTCCCGACTCATTCCTACACATAAAAACACATTACATTAACATGAATCGAAGCAATTAACATTCCAATTTCATAAAACAAAAGCCAAATATGAGATGATTTACATAGAATTTTATATCTTTTATACCAAACATCAACACCCCACACTTAGACTCTTGCTCGCCCTCGAGTAATGGGATTATATATAACCTTCCCAACTACCAAACTCTTGACATCATCATGAAACATTTGACTTTTTAAACAAACCATACTCTTGAACACAATAAATACTAGCAAATAAGTATGAACACATAACTAATCCATATAATTCCCGTAAAGTCCACTTATGCATAATAATTCAATAACATTCAACAACCCAATTGTCACCACCCAACCTCAAAAGCCGACTTGCCACATTAAGCAATTTCAATGCATATACTTACCTAACAAGACAATTTATACATTACCAATCGTTCATGAAATCATATGCCCTCACCAATATCTGAAGAGTGAACATATATGAATGAAATCACACAAAATTGCACAACTTACTCTCACTCTCACAAAGAACTCATATGCTTCCCATAAAGTACCATAAGCTTGCCCGTAGTGTAGATTTCCACTAATTGAGTCAGTCAAATCTAAGATCAACTAGGACTTTTTAAGGTTGTAATGTAGGCTAGGTGACGGGTAGGATATATTTGGTACTAGTGGCTAGTCCTCCTAAGCACTTAATACACTACACTCAACATTTAAACACTTTTCTTCTTTCGATTGTCAAACTTGTCTCATATAAATAGCCTTTCTTTTCAACTCACTTAGCACACAACAATAGGAGGTGTTTTTTTCCATATCTTTTTTTTTTACTAACAATTTTCTCTTTTTCATATTTTATTTTCCTTTTTTTTTCTTTTCACACTCCATACAAAATTTTCATCAGCTAGTGATTTTTCAGTTTAGCTTCAAATAACCAACAAGTCTTTTCACAGTTCCATTCATAATCAAGACAATCCCTCTAACACTGCCCTTACTTCTTTTAGCGACTAAGTGCTTTCGGAGGTAAAGGTTCAAATAAGGCTCAACTTAAGAACAAACTAAAGGGAATAGCTTGTAATGTAGGTACCAAAAGAAAAAGGCTTATAGGATCAAAAGGGCTAGCAATGGACAATTTTATATTCGATGTGACAAGCACATCCATAATTAAACAAGAAAGTGCCTATATCATTTCTTAGATTATCTCAACTTACAATTTCGCTTTAATTAACACACGAGGCAAGTTCTAGACTATATAAGACAGCAGAGAGAATCAAAAACTTACTCACACAATGCACATGACTCAATCACAACGGTTCTGTTCAAATTTCGAGTTAAGCAAGCATATACAATTGAAACAATTAAGCAGTGAATACACTATATGATATGCAAGTCAACAATTGAGAAGAGGTGTCACAAATTGGGCTGTTGTTCTTTCGACTTATAACTTAACTAACGGGAAGTGGATCATGTGTCATAACCTATTGTACTCACATAAACCATGTCAAGAAGTATTACAATATACCCCAGTTCTTCCTAAAACTAGTCCTAAAAGAAAAATTAAAATTGTCCGGTTCGAGCTACATCCTTGGAAAAGAACCGGTGCCCTAAGAAAAACCAAGGAATATTACCTAATTATATAAAAATAAAACAAAATCTTTTTGTCGTTTTTAATCCAATTTTTGTCCCTCAAGAAAAAGATCCATCGTCGGGAAAAATCTGAAATTTTTTTCAAAAATTGTCAGTTTATACATTAAAAATTATTTATACAATAAAAAATAATAACCATACAACTATTAAAAAGTCCAAAATAAAACTAAATCATCCATGATATACATTCACAAATCAGGTATTTTCCCACCCCACACTTAAACAATGCATCGCCCTCGATGCATGCAAACATGTTAAACAGAGCAGGGTGAGAAGAAAACTCCCTGTTTGTGCTTTTTTTAGGGTACCGGCGAGGTGATGGAGGGGGTTCCAACGCTTGTACCTTTGCTAATGTTGTCACGGGCCATATTATCCTGCAACACAAGTAAACAGGAATGTGAGCAATGTTCAAAACATATGCCATAGGTTAGCATGCAAGTCATCACATGACCCCACACTTAAAATCAAAGCATAAGTACAAGTGTTGAGCCATAGTATCCTGACCCCACACTTAAAATCGTGGAACATTCTGCCTGCAGCGCCCCAGGCAGCGCCGGGCGCTGGCCTGGGCCCTGTTCCCCATTTTTTTTTTTTTGGCTGTTGTACAAATTATATGTCCTACAACATTACATCTAATAATTTTTACATCTATACATCAATTGTACTACTTTATCTACTCTAAAAAGGGTAAATTGAGAAGCTAAACTAGAAAAGCGATAAAAATTAGATTGCCTCCCAACAAGCGCCTGATTTAACGTCGCGGCACGACTCAGATTCGTGCTCTCAATCTGGCTTGATTTCTAGCCTCCGAGCTTCTTCAACAAATGGCCTGAGACGGGTCAGAGTTACAGGCCTTTCCCATTCTTCTGCTTTTCTGAGCCCCGGGACATAATTGCCAGAAATATCCGGTACTTTCTTAATTTCTTTCGTCAGACTCTTTTCCACCTCCCCAAGCAATCCTCGTTCAACAGGATCAACCAGAATCATGTAAGGCACTAGTGATGTGGAAGTATTCTCCACCACCGAGATCATTGCTAATTCCTTATAATGGGTAGGCAACCGAAGTGCTTTATAAACCTTGAATACTTTTTCTTGATTACCCACTCTCATCGTCATTTTACCTTCGCAGACATCGATAATGGCGCGGCCAGTGGCTAGGAATGGACGTCCCAAAATAAATGGGACGTCCTGATCTGGCTCGTAGGATGATGAAGTCAGCCGAAAATATGAATGAGCCAACTTGGACCAGAACGTCCTCAATTACTCCCTCCGGATGAGCGAGGGAGCGATCTGCTAGCTGTAAGGTAACTGTTGTTGGGTGTGGCTCACCCAACCCCAACTGTTTGAACACTGAAAGTGGCATCAAATTTATACTCGCTCTGAGGTCGCATAATGCTCTTCCCACAGCATGTTTCCTAATTGAAATCTGAATAGTGAAGCTACCCGGATCCTTTAATTTTTGTGGTAGCTTGCCTTGAATTCTAGAACTGCACTCTTCAGTAAGTGCCACCGTTTCAAATTCAGTCTATCTCCTTTTATTGGCCACAATATCCTTGATGTACTTTGCGTATTTAGGAACCTCTTGCAAAATATCCACCAATGGAATGTTGATTTGTACCTGTTTAAGAATCTCAAGGAACTTTTTGTAGGCCTCATTGTCTCTCAACTTCTGTAACCTTTGTGGAAAGGGAGGTGGTGGCCTTGCAACCAATTGTGGGGGTTGCTTAGCTCCTGTCTCTTCAACTAATTTCTCAACTTCTTTGGCCTTCTCTGTTGTTACCTCAATGGTGATTGGTTTTTCATTGAAGGTCACCTGCTTCTTCTTTTTTGATTCGACCTTTTCTAACTGTCTCCCGTTCCTTAATGATACTGCATTCAGTGCTGCCCGTGGGTTAGCTTCAGTGTCGCTGGGTAGTGCTCCAGCTGGTCGAGTATTTTGAGCCCCGGCCAGCTGTCCCAACTGGCGCTCCAGATTCCTCACTGTTGTGGTGAGGGTTTGATACTCAGTTCTGAATTGCTTGTTGTCTTGCACTAGCTTCTTTAACAAGTCATTCGTATTATCATCTGATTGTGGAGGTTGCCTCTGTGGTTGGTTATAATTCCCCTGTGGTCTGCCTGTATTCTGCTGCTGCTGATGACCACCCCATGAAAAGTTGGGATGATTCCTCCAATTTGGATTGTAAGAATTCCCACACTGTGCATTCTGATTTACGGGCCCCCTGTTTTGTTGTCCCACATAATATATGGATTCTGGATTGGTGGGACACATATCACTTGTGTGGTTGTCACCACACATCTCACAGCATAATGATATTTGTTGGACCTGCTGTCTTGGTTGAATCTGCTGCATCGTCATTCGGTTCATCTGATTGGCCAATTTAGCCATTTCTGCTCTCATAGCTGCAAGGTCATCCAATTCTATCAACCCAGCTCCCTTCTGTTTAATGGCTCTATGCGAGTCACCATCACCTTGCCAATTATGATCATTGGCCGTGAAATTGTTCAATAGAAGTTGAATTTCACTGTATGGCTTGGCCATGCAACTGCCCCCGCACGCTGAGTCAAGGTTCATTTTCGAAGCTTCATCTAGCCCATCAACGAACGTGTGCCCCAGTACCTCATCTGTCTGGCAATGGTGTGGAAAGTCCCTAAGCAGCTTCTTATACCTCTCCCATGCCTGTCGAAGGGTTTCTCCTTCCCCTTGTTCAAAACACAAAATTTGGCTTCTCAGTGACTTGGTTTTCTTGGTTGGAAAGAATTTGATCAGAAATTTTCTGGCCAAGTTGTCCTATGTGTAGATACTATTGGCAGGTTCTTTTTGCAACCACTCTTTTGCTTCCCCCAATAGAGAAAAGGGAAACAATGTCAACCTCACATAGTCTTTAGACACATTTGGATAATTGTAAGTGTCTGTGATTTCCAAAAAGTTCTGAATGTATCTCTGTGGGTCTTCGTGCGACAGCCCCACATACTGCCCTGTAGACTGGATTAGCTGCACCATGTATTTCTTCAACTCAAAGTGCCCTGTGATTTCGGGCTTGACAATCGCCTGAGTCATATTGGCAAGATTTGGTCTTGCAGCTTCAATTACTGCTCTCTCTACGTTCCCTGCCATCTCAATTGGTTGTGGTTGAACAACAATGTCCAACTCTTGGTTAATTCTAGTCTGGGCTTCTACTTCCCTCCTTACTCTGTGTAATGTTCGTTCAATTTCTGGATCAAAGGGAAGAAGGTTGTTTGCGCTTCTACTTCTCCGCATTCAATAGAAGAGCCTGCGTCTATGCAAACAACGTAAGCCGATTAATGAAACTTGAATAAATAACAAATATAAGCTGAAGTTGGTAAAGTAGCAGATTTTTATGTCCCCGGCAACGGCGCCAAAAACTTGTTGCTCCCTAACGCACACACAAGTATACACGGTCGACAAGTAATATAGGATTATGAGTCCAGGTTGTCGTACCCACAGGGACTTAACTTACTACTTCCTAACGAACTAATACCGTTATTTAAACAAGCAAGGGTCGAGTTTCAGTAGATGGATTATTCTAGTTTATAATTCTAAATTATATCTAAGAATTGCAAGGAACAAAAGTACGTGTTTTGTAATCAATAAAACAAATATTCTAGGGTTGTGACTATTTTTCCAATCCTATTGTGTTCTAATTGACTTCCCGTTTATGTAATTCATGTATGGTTGCTAATTGATCGATAAATATACTCATAGCCTTCTTCCGAAGTACTATTCGACTATTCTTAACAAGATTAACACCTATATTCCTATGGAATTAATCTAGCAAGAATGTAATAAAAACACGATATTCAATTAAGCATGCTGATTAAGTATATTCCTATCCTAACCACGAATCCGCCCCCTTAAAAGGTTAAGAACATGCTTTCCTCAATTCTTTTTCTAATCTAAACATAGTTTTCCCAAAAATAGAATAGATAATTGATAGAACTCAATAGATGGCCAAAACAATTAAGCAATTAGGCATAGAATTGAAGAAACAACCATATGAACATGAACTATAAAAAATGAAATCGTCAAGTTCGAAACACAATATTCATGACTAATCACAACCCGAGAACAAGGGGTGATTAGCCACTCATGTTCAACAAAATCAAAAGATGAAGTATTGAAAAACTAATAAAAATACTAGACAGAGTTGATGAACTGAAGATCGATTGCGTTGTTCGATGTTTTGTAGCGTTCTTAGACTTCAAAATCACGTTCTTCTCTTCCAAGTTGGGTTTAGAAGTGTTTATGTAGGAGTTGGGAAGTTTTGGGGTCGAATTAGGGGTCTCCTAGACGGATTAGGACAACTTCCCGCAGTCGGCGCCCTGGTTGGCGCCAGGCGCCCCCCAGGGCGCTGCGTCCAGTGACTTTTTCCAGCTTCTCTACCTCCAGCGCCACAGGTGGCGCCAGGCGCTGCCTGTGGTGCCCAATGCCCCTTGGTCCGTTTTCATCTCGTTTTGGCTCGTTTCTTGCCCGTTTCGCCCCCAATTGCTCCCGACTCATTCCTACACATAAAAACACATTACATTAACATGAATCGAAGCAATTAACATCCCAATTTCATAAAACAAAAGCCAAATATGAGATGATTTACATAGAATTTTATATCTTTTATACCAAACATCAACCTCCCAAATCAATCAAATTATGGCAGTTATGAAGCCCGTATGTACAACCACCAACCACCTGTATAATTTACGCGCTGAAGGAACTGATCATTGCCACAATCATGCTGATTCAAGTCATTACTGACCGACCCCACTTCTTTCAATTTACTCTTGACTTGTCTTAGAAATAATAATAGCTCCATTCGAGAACATAACGAAACTCAACAACGGTCCTCCCGAGTGACCCAATTCGAGACCACATCGTCTCAATACCCATGAACCATCTCATACCCTCCCCAAGTGCACAATAGCATATCAAATTAGTACACCCATTCTGAAAGACCTTGCACGAATTCGAAATTGTTTCTCTTATTTTTCCAATACTGCCCCGTAGACCCAATGATAACATAGAAAATTCCCCAAGTTTTCTTCACACTCTGCTGCAAAATCCCAGTCTTCAGCCATATAACAAACCCATTAGAACCACTGTTGAGAGTCACCCACTCTGACATGGTCTTGAATATAAGCCAAACTCTAGTGCGCTGTCAGCACATGAACACTCCTAAAGAAGTAACCGGATAAATTATTATCCTTGTACATCACATCCACAAGAAGCATAAACTCTGAGTCTTCCCAAAACCTGCGCATGAATGGATAAGGCAAAATATAGCACACATTCATCCAGTCCTTTGCTCGAATTACCCCTTGATGTTTTCTTTTCTTAGTCATAAATAATCCACTAATGCACCGATAACTAGCAATCGCACAAACAAACAACCACGCGATCTAATCATAGACGGTGGGCTCCCCTACTTAGCTTTAAGCTACCATCACATAATGTAGAACCCACAAAGATTTGTCCTTCTCAATTACCGTAATCTCGCATCATCAACTCACCAAATTTCTCATTGTCCCTTGTTAAACTTTTAGTGAACATTCTGCATTATCAGCCACAATTGTATGATCGACCCGCTGTCGGGTAGTAGGTAGAACGCTTTATAGAAACTTCAACAAAATCACACAACCGCTAACTTGCTCACAGGAGATAACCCACCTGTGGAATTCCATAGCGATATCTTCCAATGACGTTGCACTAGGTACAACTACTACAAAATTAGTAAACCCTCCTGAGCCCATGCTCGTGCACCGGTTGTACAAGCCTACCCATTGACATCAACTGAAAGTTCGACAATACATTCCAAACTCAAAGTCATGTTGCATCCAAAACGATAATCAAGTTTTCACCCCCCTCCTCATTTCAAGAAAACTCCTTTTTGCCATATTCAATCTTCCTCAGTACAGTAGCCTCCATTCCAAATAAAATTTGTAGACCTAGTCACTTTCCACAATGACCCCCAAACCGCACTAAACTTTCTCAAGGCACGTGGCTATCCTACCACAGAATCCATACGCTACTCCACCACTCCCACTTCGGTTAAACCATCTCCTTAAGCATCTCCTTAGCTGTTCACACTTGACCTTCTAGCAATTGAACCACCGTGGGAAACCTCCCACCATGTTCTTCCTCCTCCTTTACTGCCAAAATATTGCCTCAAGTCATAATCCGTCTTTGTAGCACCCGAATGGGTAAATCGCCACCAACTCTGAGCCTCCTCAAGATTGTTTTTCCCGATCCATTCGCAGTCGCGATCCATAAACGAGCAACGTACCATTCACAACAACACAGCACGTTAACAACCCACGAACATCATAACAATCTGTGCATAGCCTCAAAACCAGAGGCAATATTGATACATGGCTGAGAAGACAGAACACCCTTCCACAAGAAGACGATAATAACTTGCTCGAATACGAAGGGAGAAACATCCTGTTCCATGTCTGCAGTACCACTACAACTCCCCGATGCCCAATTGACAGGGGCGCTCAACTTTCTATCAGAGAAGTGCTCCTAACAACCCTGTAGCCTCTCGAAGATAAGTACAAATATCTCCGTAGCGATCCGCAAGACTCTACTAGACTTGCTCATGACTCGTGAGTCTCAAGTGAACCTAGAGCTCTGATATCAAGCTGTCATGACCCAAAATCCACTGTAGGTCGTGATGGCGCCTAACGCCACCGTCAGGCAAGCCAACGGTGATTAATCGACTTAGTTACTCATTTTATTATTTTCGAAATCATGAATCACATTAAATAAGTAGAGTCAAATCTGGTACCCGTAGAAAAACCATGATTTTATTTTCCAATTTTCATATTAAATATAAATTACAAGGTGAAATGATAATAATTACGTGAACAACAATAATGAAAATCTAGTAGGAACTCCCAAAACCTGGTGTACAAAAGTGCATGAGCATCTACTAAGGAGTACAATAATTATACAACACCTGTTTGTAATACAAGTTAGACAGGAGAATATAAATAACTTCGATGGAGACTCTGTATGCTGCAGATCGTAACATGGAATGCAACTCATTGTAATGTCCCCGCAACAGCCGCGCCTTTGTGCCTAAAAGATCACCAAACATATATACACACACACACACACCTGCACAGTAAGTGCAGCAAGTGTAGCATGAGTATCCCGTACCTAGTAAGTATCTAGCCTAACCCTGGAGAAGTAGTGGAGGGGTCGACATCGATACTTACTAGTGGTCTAATAACTCAAATACAGTGGGAAGTAAACAAATATACGGCAAGGTAATAAATAGTATAAACAAATATAGGTACATGGTACAAACCTCCTCTGAACAGTAAATTCAAGCTCTCAATTATTAATTACCTCCTCAACTGGAGTATATATGAAATGGACCTCACTAGATAGGCCGTCACAACTAAAATTAGGAAAAACACATGGATATGCCGGTATCTTGTAAAATATTACACACGACGTTACCGAGGTGAACGACCCGATCCCATAAGAGTATTTTATACAAATGCCTAGGCGTATGGCCCGATCCCATAATAATGTGTACACCGCTGATGGTTGAATGACACAAACCATAGATGCATCAATTATACTGCCGAGGCAAACGGCTAGCTCCCATAAGAGTGTGGTACATAATCCTGCCGAGGCGATCGACATGATCCCATTAGAGTAAGAAGCTTTAACGGGTCCTTGACCCCACTCATGAATAAACGTGTTGGTTATGAACTTGAAGGAAAGCTTTGCGATAAAAACACACAACGTGGGAGGAATTCATAAGGGAAGCACAAATTATTCCGCGAATTATAGAGTAGCTCATCACATCTCTACAATAGCAAGTCTATCCCCCTATGCAAGTCTAGTCTCAAGTCGTAACGCGAAGTTAAGGAATTAAATGAGCAAAGATGACTCAAATAGTACAATTATAACATGGCGGGAACCTAAGTCTACCTTGACATAATCAGGAATTCTAGCATACGCATGGACACTCGTCACCTCATACGTGCATAGCTCCGACCACATGTAGCACATAAGAATATAACACCTACGGGGTAAATTCACCCTCATAGGGTTAGTCAGGAGACGTACCTCGCTCTGAAGTACCATAACCGGCTCCAACACCACTCTAACACCTCAAACCGATGCTCGTCGCTCCAAAACTAGTCAAACAATGTGCAAACTAATAAGAATATACTCTAATACTCGTAATAAATCAATTTATAACAATTCCCAACTCCGCTTGAAAATTCAATAAAGTCAACCCAGGGCCCATGTTCCCGGAACCCGACAAAACTCACAAAATCTGACACCACATTCAATTACGAGTCCAACCATTCTAGTTTCACTCAAATCCGACTCCAATCGACGTTCAAAACACAAAAATTCACTCTATGAAACTTTAGAAAAAAACCCCAATTTCTCTTTTTAAATCATCAACCAAATGCCAAAAATAAAGAAAAATTCCTGAAATATAATCAAAACCGAGTAGAGAACACTTACCCTAATCCATATGGCGAAAATCACTTCAATCCGAGCTCCATAGCTCCAAATATGACAAAATGGCGGAAACCCCAGAAATATAGCTTCTGCCCAGGTATTTACCCTTCGCGATCGCGGAAAATGCTTTGCGGTCGCAATGCACAAATTTTCTTAGCTCAAAATTGCCCTTCGCAATCGCGGAAAACAAATCGCGAACGCGAAGAACAAGCTGCCCAACTCCTCCAGACAGCCTCTAGTTTAATGGTCATAATCTTTTGAACAAAACTTCACATGACAAATAGTATGACTTTCTGAAAATAGAAACTAAGGGTACAACCTCCGTTTTTAGATCATTTCCGAATTACTTAAAGATTGTAAGATATGAGCTTCTAAAGTCAGCCCTGTGCAACAGAAATTTCTTCTTCACAAATGCGAATCTGTCTCCGGGAACACGATTCACAAACCCCTTTCTCCCATTTTTCTCTTCACGAACGCGATCCAATGTCCACGATCACGATGCACACTGCTGTAGCCAAAAACCTGCAGCTAAAAATGGCCTAGAAATGATCTGAAACCACGCCAAAACTCACCCGAGCCACTTGGTACCCCGTCCGAACATACCAACAAGTCCCAATACCTTGTACAAACTTATCCAAAGGCTCAAAACGCCACAAAATAACATAAAAATCATGAATCAACGATAAAAATCTTTCTTTCAACTTTCAAACTTCCAGACTTCGACGAACGTGTCCGAATCATATCAATACATTCCGGAATGACGCCAAACTTTACGCACGAGTCACAAATCACGATGCGAACCTATTCCAAGGCTCGGAACCCCAAACAGACATCGATATCACCAAAGTCTACCTCAAACCAAACTTAGGAAATTCTAAAACCTTCAAAATGCGAACTTTTCACAATAAGCGCTGAAATGCTCCCGGGCGACCCGATACTCAATCCGAACATACGCCCAAGTTCGAAATCATAATTCAAACCTATTGGAACCTTCAAATATCGATTCCGAGGTTGTTTACTCAACAGTCAAACCTTAGTAAATTCTTCCAACTTAAAGCTTCCGAAATTAGAATTTTCCATCCGAATAACTTTTAACTTCCCGAAATTCGATTCTGACTACATGTACAAGTCATAAAACATGAAGTGAAGCTACCCAAGGTAAATTCACTCTTATATTCCTTACTTGAAGTTGTTGGTACATGTCCTATATTTTGTTTCCAAATATACTCTTACATACTTTAATTTTAATTGTTGCCTCTTTATTGTTACATGGTATATTTTCTGTAGTTGATTATCTTTAATTGAACTGTTAATGTAGCTTGGCAAGCCATCCCTTATGGGCTGTTGAAGCTAGCCCTTCTGCAGGGAAAGTTTTGTATCTATGATTTAGTTTGCTTTCTTGGAGTCTCTTGCTCTATTCTTATTATGTGGTATCTGAGCCAGTCCATTCTTTCGGAGGGAGGAACAATTTACTAAATATGTCTGAGTTATTTCCATCATCCTCTTCCCTTGCAAAGATGAATATGTCCCCTACTCTACATAAAACCTTGTCCAGAAAATATGACTACTTCTATGAAGTAGATATCCTACTCGACGAAAAGAAAGTAACCTCCACTGAGTTACCCCTTATAAACCTTTAATCAGCCTATGCCAAAAGATCATTTGCACCACGGTCCCAAATTTGTTCCTTAGTTCAACATAGACTAGAAGGAGTCAAAGAATATGTTGCTGCCTCAAAACTTGACCAGCACCCTATTCTTGCCACTCATGAGGAACAATTTATCACCCTTCAAATCCTAGATGATTTTCCCAGACAATGGAGAAATCATGGTTTTACCTATATCCATTTTGGTGCTATCCGAATCGCTTTATCATATCACGGAAGAAAAGGTCAACCTGTTGTTGCTCGACTTTCTCTTCTGGATACAAGATATTATGAGTACCAACATGCCAATTTGGGTACTGTAGAAGTTACCTTGAATGCTGGGACTGTCTTCATAACTATCTTTCCAAATTTCAACATGTCCCTTCATGACCCATACCTAACCGAAGCATTAAAAATCTAAGTTCAAATCCAGGGAGCCCCACAAGCCAAAGATGCTATCCAAGCCACTCTTCATCACCAAATGGCGTGGGGGGTCCAAAATCTTGCCATGGATCTCTGCTTTCCCGGAGGAGAAAATGCTTTGCTCTTGAATATTGATGCTACCAAAGAAACACCCTGTGCACCCAAATACCCAGTCAAATTCCCAGATATGAGCTTGTCAAAATCTTTCCTGATTCCTAGGTCACAAATTATGAAAAGTTAAGGGAACTAGAGGAATCTCTGCAATCTGGTGAGCTAACTTTTACCAAAAGAAATGACAAAATAGTTTCCATAAGCTTTGACCATACCCATCTCAAAAACCCAATAAAACCATCTTTTCTTGCCAAATGATCCAACCTAAAGACACAGATCCTGACCCTAAAAGTGTACCCTTTCGGAATTTACAAACTATCATGGAAGAACATGACTGGTGTAAACATTTCGACAAAGAGGGCAGAAGAGTTTGGTGGTTCAAATGCCCCTTTATGGGACACTGCCCTTGGGATCTTGGTTGCGACTGCCAAGACTTTCTAGAAGATCTAACGGAGAATATGATGAACACCATCTGCATCATTGGGAAAGATTTGGCCTCAACGAGACCGAATCAAAATCCAAGAAAAAGGGGAAAGCCACTGAAAAGCAATTTTGAGCCAAATATGAAAATAAAGATCCTTCAATTGGCTCATTAAGCCGTCTAGATAAATATGAATTTATTGTCAATTACAAATTCACTCTAAGTTGCGAGGATGGTGAAACCACAACCAAACCCAATGAAACCACACCCAAACCCAAAACAACACTCAGCTCATACCCCAGAATCCAAAAAGCCACCAGAACCTAAGACTTCACCAACTCAAAAAACCCTAAAGCCCACATAACCACAGATATTCGTGCTGAGTCCTTCAAGCTCCAGTCATACCCAAGATTTTCATTCACTTCAACCTTTTGAGAAAGAGGGTATAAGCCATGTTCCAAAAATCCCCAAGAAAAATATAGTGCTACCTACTGGAGAAAAACCACCAATGAGTGATATCAGAGCAACAATGAACTGGCAATTAGAAAATTCCATCTGCCTAAATAAAGTACTGAATAATATTGGCAACAACATAAAGAACGTGGCCCATACACAAAATAAAATGATCAGCAAAGTAGAAATAATTGAGAAAAAGGTGGAGCAAACATCGTCTCACCATGTAGGACTAATCAAAGTCCTAGAACTAAGGTTGGCAAATCTACAATATGGGATTTGTCTGCCTGGAACTTCACTTTTCCAGTCTTCCAACAACAACAAAAGGAGACAATTTCCATCAGGGAACAAATTCAACTTTTGAGAAATAACCACTTTGAGTCACAAAAGACCCAAGTTTTCCCTAAAAAATTACCTTCTTCCCTATGTCGCCACAAGCATATTCCCCACCTAAATTGGACTACACCTTTTCTACTTTTCCTTCTACCTCACAAAATCCTATTTCTTTCACCCAACCCGTAAAAGAGGAACATAATTTTGATATTGCAAAAATGGTTTGGGAAGGGAAAGAGGCTCTTGCAACCCAGAAACAAACCAATAAAAAGCGGGATCAGGGAGAAAGTTCAAAAGGGTCCAACCTCGAAAATCTGATGATTTCTGATCAGAAGGTTCCAGACCTA
Organism: Nicotiana obtusifolia; assembly: GCA_002018475.1. Taxonomy (NCBI): domain Eukaryota; kingdom Viridiplantae; phylum Streptophyta; class Magnoliopsida; order Solanales; family Solanaceae; genus Nicotiana; species Nicotiana obtusifolia. The sequence goes on from MCJB01049206.1 coordinate 75,898, forward strand.
TATGTCTCCTAACCAAGTAAAATGTCAGAAGAAGATACCACATGGTCGAAATATCTTAATTCATCAGACGATGATACAATGGAAGATAGCTCTCAGTCAAGCAATGAATCCATAACAAACTCTTCCGAAGAAGATGATCGCCCAATATTTGTAAATCAGCCGAGAGACCTAGAATATCTGAAATAGATGAAGATCAAGAAGGCATGACAGATGAACAAATCCCAGAAAGAAGATATGAGCCCATGGCGTCAAAACTAGTTGGAATTGGCTTCCACACATTCACCTTAGATGACGTCAAGGTTTCAAAATTGCCTCAAAGGATCCAAGATTTCTATACTTGGATGGTGACAAAAAATTGTGTGGAATGAGAAAAGTATATCATCCTGTCAGAACTCACTTCACGGTTCTTAGGAATCCTCAGATATTGGTGGAACTTATTTGGGATTCAAGAAAAAATTCTTTTCTTACATCCCAGGACTTTGCCTTCAACATTAGAATCCTACATGAAGTTTTCTGTGGAGATACTGGCCAAAGACAAGAAAAGATGCGAAGACAACTCTTCAAGATGAAGTGTGTGTCACTTGACAGAAATGACATTGACAAGCATTTTCAAAAAAAGGCAAAGATATATTTCGAGATCGGTGGAGACATCAACCTGAAGCAAGCCTTTGTCTCTTCCCTTCCAAAGTTGTTGGCAAGCCGAACCATGACCATCATTAAAGAAAAGTTTCAGTCCATAACAATCCCACAAGTCGGTTACATCAGGCAAGCTATTTTCGTCGCATTGGATGACATTTGTACAAAGCGCTCTGCCCTAAAACAAATTATCCAACACAATCCAGCGCTTGGCAAAGCATGCCACAAATCTGATCTGATCACCGAATCAGGATGTTCCTGCCCCACATCCAGGCGACAGAGAAGATTCAGGAGGTTCAGATGACCAAGAATTCTAGATAGGAAATCAAGGTCTAGGAGGCGCACAAAATTTTTCAGACGAAGGAAACCAGGGAATTTTCTTAAGAAGAACAGATGCTTTATTTGCCACAAGATTGGAAATTTTGCAAGAAATTGTCCATAATCAAGGAAATTTGTCAAACTCCTTGAAGAGATTGAAGATTACACTGACATACATCTCGGAAAGGAAGAGGACCTCGAGTCCATATTCTCTATGGATGATGAACCCACTGAAGAAACCTTATTCTCTCTTGATATATACGAAGATCATGGGGATGACCACTGCCAAATTTCAGAACCGATGGCTAAAGCCCGAGAGGAGATCAACGCTCCTGTAGTCATCCCTCAAATAGAACTCAAGGTTTATTCATCCAAATAGGATAACCAACTCAAGTCATCTCTTTCATTGACAAGAGCTGCTTGTTCACTCATGAACCTTGTTGTTCTCCCTAAAGATCAATGGGTGCCTCACTTTAAGGATTTCAACACTGCATCAAATGGAATCTTGACTACCACCGTTATCACAAAGCACCCGGTCACAATTGAGTTCTTTCCAGGATTGAAGTACAAAACCAAGCTGATCGGCACTGATGTACCAGAAAAAGATTTTATTGTTGGATTCGACATTTTCAAACAACTAAAAGATCAACTCCAGATCAGGGCTAACGGGACAACCTTTAAGAAGAAGTTCAAACCTTATTATGAAATTCCAAGGCTATCCCAAATCACCAGCAACGAACAAATCAAGGAGATTGAACAAAATCTCATTGAGCATTCATGTGCTGAATCTCACAAGGATTTTATGAAGAAGGGAAAAGCCTTTTATCGAAGAATAAAAAGTTTTTTATTCAAAGCTCCCTTTCAAGAAGAATGAAAGCATCAATCCAACAAAAGCCAGTCATTCAGGCATGAATCCAGATCATCTTCATCTTGCAATGAAAGAATGCGAAAAACTCTTGGAATTTGATCTAATAGAGCTATCAGATTCACAATGGGCATGCAAAGCATTTTATCCCAACAAAAGATGAGCAAACAAGAGGAAAACTCAGGTTAGCTATTAACTACCAGCCACTTAACCACTTCCTCCAAGATGATAAATTCCCTATCCCAAATAAACACACTCTTTTCTCCCACTTAGCCAAGGCTAAATATTTTTTCAAGTTTGATCTTAAATCTGGATTTTGGCAATTGGGAATCTACCCCGACGAAAGAGCCAAAACGAGATTTTACATCCCCGATCATCACTTCCAATGGAATGTCATGCCCTTCGGATTAAAAATTGCACCCTCCTTTTTCCAAAAAGACATGACAAAAATATTTCAACCCATCCTCCATACCTCTTTAGTTTACATTGATGACATCCTGTTATTTAGTGATACATTAGAGGAACATGCCGACTTGCTTCATCAATTTAAGGCATTGATAACACAGTACGGGATCATGCTTTCAGCAAAAACGATGGTTCTTGCTCAAAAGGAAATTGATTTTCTCAGGATGCATTTTGTCCAAGGTACATATAGTCCAGGACCACATATATGTCAGGAACTAGTCAAATTTCCTGATACCGGACTCACAACAAAGCAGATCCAACAATTCTTGGGTGTAGTAAATTATGTAAGAGATTTCATCCCAAATATCTCTATATATATTTCTCCGCTCACGAAGATGCTCTAGAAAAATGCTCCGTCATGGGGAAAGGAACAAGATGAAGCAGTCAGGAAAATAAAGGAGATATCTAAAGATATCAAGTCTCTCTCCATCCCTTCAGACGGTAAGAAGATACTTCAAACTGATGCCAGCAATGAATACTGGAGTGCTGTTCTATTTGAAGAAAAAGATGGCCAGAAGAAGATATGCGGATACGCTAGCGGAAAGTTCAAAGATACCAAGAAACATTATCACTCCACTTTCAAGGAAATTTTTGCAGTGAAGAATGGAATCAAGAAGTTTAATTTTTTCCTGATTCATACAAAATTTCTGGTAGAAATGGATATGAAGGCCTTCCCAAAGATGATCCAGATAAATGCAAATATTATTCCCAATCATCAGATTCTCAGATGGGCCCAATGGTTCTCTCCATACAAGTTTCAAGTCAAGCACCTGAAAGGAAAGGATAATATTCTCGCAGATTTTCTGTCTCGACCGGAAGAATTCTCAAAGAGATTTTCCCCAGCAAAAATGAAGTCAAAACAAAAGCTAATAAGCCACATCTTCATGTTTTCAAATGTACCAGGAACGAGTTCATTGAATCCAACGGATCATCAACCAGAGTCGTTAAATCTTATGGATCCTTTTGATCCATCAATTATAATGGAAAGAAGAACTTACTATGAGCTCCAAGTTTTCCGGCAACATGGAGGATCCATTCTCAAGCCTTAGGGGATCAATCCAGAATATCCATTCTGCCACATATTCATAGCACAAGCCAAGGATTTTTCACAAGAACTATTATTGTTTTTCTGGTACCTACGCCATCAGTATTATCTTTTCATGGAATTCAAGTGCAACATTTTCAAGGATTTTGACAAAATTGAACATGCTCTTAAGATATTTCTATTGTGGTTCAAGCCTCGAAGATATTAGATAAAATGCTTTAGTGATTCCTACAAAGCAAAGGTATTCATGTTCCATAGGCCAGTGAAGATTATTAATGAAAAAGTTCAGGCGCAAGCACAAGTATCATTCTGGTGGAAATTTTTCGTGTCCATTTTATCCATGGAAGCAGAATATAGTGAAGCACAAAGGATTATCTTCCAGCAAAATAGGTGCATCCCGAGAGCTATATGGCCAAAAGATTAGGCAAGCTGGAATTATACCAGCACTCATCCTCACTGGGAAAGAGTCCGAGAAGTGGCAAAGGAATACCAATCCCCGTATGAAGTTATCCGAGAAAAGATCACTCAAGACATCTTTAGATTAAGGTTGTGGATTACATCTCTCAATCCAAAAGAAAAGGAACACAGCAAAGAAAGACCGTCAAGTTCCAGGTATTACTACACAAGATCTTTGAAAAGATGTCTAGAAGACAAACCCAGAGAATCAATGGAAAATAATTATCTAAAACCTTGCTAATCCCACCATAATCCCACATTACCTACCAAAAAAGCATAAAAAATCATCTACCCATGCCAAGACAAATTTTTACATCTTTCCATACTATCCGGGCCCCACTTTCACATGCCTCCACATGCTTCATCACATGCAACATCCTACTTTCACATGTTTTCACATTCTCCCACATACATTCACATGCTATACCATGTATATTTCACCTTTTTCACATGTTTTCAGGAGCTTTTTATTTGCTTTACATAAGGTCCTTCACATGTAAAAAGGGACCCGCTTGTAGATAGGTTTGCCATGCAAGATAGGTTTAGTTTGTAATATAAGTTTGTCTTGTAATAACCACCCAGTCCTATATAAAGGTAGTAGTTGTAAAATCATCTGGTAAACCTTTATGATATATTACAATGAGTTCCTTCCAAATTTCCTCTTGTTCTTTCTTTTGAATGGATGGAAAGGCCGGTCCATGTATGAAAATAGAGTAAGAATACTCTAAGAAGAGTACAAAGTTTTCTGAGTTGTGTATCTTGGCAAGCCGTCCCTTATGGGTTGTTGAAGCCATCCCCTTTGTAGGAAAACTTTTGCGACGATAAGAAAATTAACTGTTAGTGTAGCTTGGCAAGCCGTTCCTTATGGGTTGTTGAAGCCAGCCCTTTTGTAGGGAAACTTTCGTATCTATGATTTAGTTTGATTTCTTGGAGTCTCTTGCTCTGTTCTTATTATGTGAAGTCGATGTTTCATGTTATGTCTCTTATTGCTGAGCTACTCTTGCTTGAAGTCATTATTACTTGTATGTCTTTCATCTTTGAGCTTATTCTTCTGTTTCATAGCATTGGCGTCATTCTTGTATTGATTTACCTATTGTACCTCATGTTATTGTTGTTCTTGTTGTACTCATTGTTGTTGAGCCGTGGGCTATATGTGGTTGTAGTATTGGAATTGTTATTGTGGAAACATTATGGTGTATGGGCACATGTGGTGCGGGTTGTTATGTTATGTTGTTATATTTTTGGCACATGTGGTATTGTTGAGAGGATTGTCGGACTGTTCGCACATGAGTTATTCGTGCTATTGTTATTATTGATATTCTCACGTGTGGCGTGAAAAGCGGGCTATATATGTGGGTTTGCACATGTGGCGAGACAAGGTGGGAATATTATTATGCGCGTGTGACGAGACAAGGTGGGAATATTATTATGCGCGTGTGACGAGACAAGGTGGGCATTTACTTTATTGTTGTGCATGCAGTGAGACACAGGGGCTATTTCGGGGATGATTTGTGATGAATTGTAATGGCCAGGGGGCATTTTTATTGACGATATTTATGTAGTGGTGTGCCTACCTTGTATGAGTCATGCATATTATGGTTTTGTTGTGTTGTTTCCTATGTGCCATTCGTTGTCTTTGATCTTGCTGTTGATTCGAGCTGTGATAGAACACTTGCACAAGCATACACTGTAATTAGTCACTAATATTAGTCCAAGAAGATGAACTTTGATGTTTATTAATCATTTACATGTACTCTTGTATACCTGCCTTCTGTGCGTGAGTTGCACCATTAGCACGTGAGTTGTCCGTGTAGATGTGAGGTATTGTTACTGCTAGCACATGAGTTGTCCATGCAGATATGAGATATTGTTACTCTCTTAATGATATGAGGTATTAATGGTATTGGCACCTGAGTTGTCTGTGTGATTGTGATTTGTAATGTGGGCACAAGATGCCAAGTGATTAGGGTTCATGATTTGGGACACGTGGTTTGGGATTATGAGGTGGTACCTCAGGAAAATTCTTGTATAAACCTTGTGTGGAAGCAGTTGTTTTATTGGGTTGTTACTTGTTTTCTCTTACTAGGTTTCACCGGGCTTTAACTGTATTCTGCTTATTTTACGTCGTTATTACCTATTTGCTCCTTGTTAATTGTTGCTTCTAGTTCTTATTGAAAGTATTGTAACATTATTTTTATCATGTTTAGCTTTATGTTATTCCCTGTTAGTTTTATATTCATACTTGTATAGGTTATTATGTTTAGTAGGTGTGTTGACTGTTCCTCGTTACTACTCCACCGAGGTTAGTCTTGATACTTACTAGGTATTATTGTGGTGTACTTCTGCTACACTTGCTACACATTTTTGTGCAGATCCAGGTACCTCGGAGCGTGTTGGTCATTAATTAGCTGATTGTGAGTTGCGCGGAGACTTCAAGGTATACCTGCCGTTACGTTCGCAAGCCTCAAAGTCACCTTCTGAAGTTTAATTTGTACTATTTATTTCTATTCAGGAATAGTTGTACTTAGGGATTTTCTAGTGAACTGAGTAGAGCTTATGACTTGTACTATTGGTTTTGGGATGTTGTATATCTACTTTGAGTTGTTGGCTTCATATAAAAATTTCTAATTCATGTTTAATAGTTGATTGGTTAAAATTTATTATTAATTCAGTAAGTATTAGGCTACCCAAGTCTTAAAGAATAGGTGCCATCACGACACCTAAGGAGGGATTTTTGGTCGTGACACGTGCCATTTTATATACATTATTATGCACGAAGGATAATGCCGTGCCATTTCATTTACATTATAACGTAAGGACGAGAGCAAAAGTACGAAGGGTGATGTTGTGCTATTGCATTTAAATTATTATATGAGGACGGGAGTAAAAGCACGACGGTGATGCTGTGCCATTATTTTCATATTATCATGTGTTCATGGAACGAAGATTATGTCCGTGCAGGCGAGGACAAGAGAGATGCATTTCATTGTGATATCTTTTACTTATGTATACGTTTATGCCTTTATCTTGAGTTGTTACTATTGCAACTATGCTTTCTATGTGACTTGTTGTTGTTGTTATTCTGTCTTTGTCCTCTACCTTAATTGTTGTTGTACTATCCATGCCTTCTATCTGTTTAGGTTGTCAAGATCAATCTTGTTTGTTATATCCACATCTATGCCTTTTCTCATTTGTTTTACTTTCATCTAAACCTTCTACCATGTTAGTTAGTAAAGTTTATGTTCTCCTATCTTAATTGCTATCATTATTTCTGTTCCTTCCACCTAGTTTGTTACCGTTGTCCATATGCTCTCCTTGTTCGTTATTGCTATCTATGTATTTTCCACTTTGTTGTTACTGTTATTGGCATTTCCTTCACTTGGTTGGTACTGTTATGGGTATGATTGGTGAGGAAGATATAAATGCACGAAGGGTGTTGTCGTGCCATCTGATTTGACATACATTCATTATTTTTCCTCAGACTATGAAAGTTCGTGGATTTATTATCTTTGTTTGATGGTTATCGCTTTAAGAAAAGGGTTAGTTGTGATATTGAGAAAATTGATCGCGATTTCTTCTAGTAATCGTTTACTGCTTCGCATATTTGTTCTTGTATCCTTCTATGTTATTTTATAGTATTTTTTCTATTGCAAATATAATGCACATATTATATCAATGAGTATCTTCTAATTAAAAGGCCTCGTCACTGCTCTACCGAGGTTAGTCTTGATACTTACTGGGTACCGCTGTTGTGTGCTCATGCTATGCTTCTGCACATTTTTGTGCAAATCCAAGTACTTTTGATTGTGTTGGTTTTGAGAGTTGTGTCTGTGCGACTGGAGACTTCAAGGTATACATGCTTGAAGTTCACAGGCCTCGGAGTCACATTCGAATATTATCATTACTGCTGTTTATCTTGATTTCAGAACAATATTGTTTTTAGAATTATATTGTATGTTAGTAGTGCATATGACTCGGTACTATCGGTTCTGGAGGTTGTATAACCTCTATTCAGTTTTAGTTACGTTATTTCATTTATCAGTTTATGTTTTATACAGTTAAATTAGTTATCTCTGTTAGATCTCCTCATGTGTTATGCTTACCTAGTCTAGAGACTAGATGCCATCACGATTGCTAAGTTGGGATTTTGGGTCGTGACAAATATATTATTAAACATATTTTTATTAATTATCACTCTATATAATATTATTTATTTTTGAATAATATTATATTTTAATTTGTTTGTATCACTGCCTATATCACTACAAGAAAATAGTTTTTTTTTCGACAACCAAAATAGCCAGAAAGTAGTCAAAAAATTATCTATTCCGGCTACTTTTCAACTGATTTTAAGTAGTCGGAGAATGGTACGTCAGAAAAACATGTCCGACAACCGTAGTCGAAAATTTATCTTGTCAAAGATTCAAAAAGGTAGGTACTTTCCGACTTAAGTAGTCGAAATTTAAATAATTATTTATTTTTAAAACTAATTCCGACTACGGTAGTCGGAATGGTATATAAAAAATAATAATAATTTATTAAATATTTCAACTGTTATTTTCCGACTACCGTGGCTAGAAAAGTCAATTATTTCTGTGTAAAATGTGCTATTAATTCGATTACTTTTCGATTACAGTAGTCGGAAAATGGGGTATTTTTTGGCAGAATTCTGTCATTTTATTAGCAACACCACCTGTCAAATAACCAAAATAATAAAAAATCTAATAATCCAAACAATTCCAACCAATCAATTCCAATCAATCAACTCTAACCAATCAAACTGAAGAATATTCAAATTACTAAAGCATTCAACAAACAAATATTCAAATTCCATTAAATAATATCAAACTAAAGTATTTATCAAAGTCTAAATACTCAAAACCATTCAAATTAAGTCTAAGTAGCTAATAGATATCGACACCAATATAATAAAGTCTAAACATATCACAACGTCCAAACCTACCATAAAGCCTAAATATAAAGTCTAAACATCCAAAAACAACAAACAACCATGACATACTACTTGTAATGACCCAACCGGTTGTTTTGAGCATTTGCTTTAAGTTCGATGGTTTGAGATCATGAGTAGTTTCATATGATGTATTATGACTTGCATGCATCATCGGTCTTGATTTTCAAGTAGTTCGGTGTCACGACCCGAAATCCAACTAGCCGTGATGGCACCTAACCCAACCAGCTAGGTAAGCCAACTAACAGTCAACACAATCCAAATTAGATTAATAAGAAATCAATGATGAATTATCTGAAGTTTTATACAATAAGCCAAGGATTGGTAGTATAAGTCACGAGCCACTAAGACTTAGATTCACAAAGCTAGTATAAAATAATACAACATTTGTATCGAATATACATAAACAAAATTTAAAATCTAAAACTACCAAGGACAAGTAGTAGCTATATCTGGAAGGCAGGTAAATCTTCAATGCCAGCTCCCGCCCTACACAACAACATCAGCTTCAAAATCTGCACGCAAGGTGCAGAAATATAGCATGAGTACAACCGACCCCATGTACTTGATAAGTATCATAACTATCCTCGGCGAGGTAATAGAAGCAAGAATTATAAATGATACTCGCTATCACCTTAAAGTTCATAATTCCAAAAAGTATAGAACAGAAATATGATTAAATCATGAAATCACATATATAACTCACAGTTTTCTTAACGCATATTTTTAGTCAACAATCCAGCATATAAGTAAGATATGCAAATAAATCAGATAACAACCAAGAAAATTGCAAGTAAAGGTGAAATGTAATAACCAAATATCAATCCATTGAGGTGCGCAATTCAATCCAAATAGAAATCATATCACGGCTCTTAGACCCATATCCGAATCTCAATAACCGAACCAAACCAATAACCAGCTCTCCCAGAGCTCACATCAATCATAAACCCGTCGGTTTCTCATAATCCACGTGTAGACCATCAAGAGAGAAACATGAGAGGGCGACACTAGGGTGATGGATCCGTATCCACACGCTGCATGGACAACTCACGTGCTGCACGGACAACTTTCATGCCAATAATATCAATATCTGGATCTGCACAGACAACGCACTTGCTGCACGGACAACTCACGCTCTAATGATATAATGACCGCATGGAAAACTGTAACGGCCCAATGTGTCGTAGAAACACATATAATACTAATTGTCTAGATTTGGCTTGTTTTAAGTGCAAATTCCTCTTTGTAATTATGCAATTTTAACATTCCTGCAAGGTATGAGGTATAAGAAGCTAATAATTAAGGAAAAGAGTTCAAAAAGGTAAGTAATGCAGGACATGCGGTCGCATTTCTAACATGCGGACCGCATATCTTACACGGGCATCGCATATTTGGACAAATTTCTGAGCAAAGGTTCATGTCTGAAATGCTGTCTGAAATGCGGACCGCAAATCACGCTGCCTGCGTCGCAGAGTGGAACAGAGAACTGGACAAGTTTTATGTCAAAAATGCGGTGAGAAATGCGGACCGCATTTCTAAAATGTGGACTGCAAATCTCACAGTGAAATCGCAGAGTGAGACAGAGTCTTGGGCCAAATGCTGTGTCAGAAATGCGGTCCAAATGCGGACCGCATTTTGAGTTTGCGACCAGAATGCGATCGCATTCTGGACACCTGAAATTTTATTTTGTCCCAAATTTTTACCCACTATAAATAGGAACTAGGAACCCTAACATACAAAACCTCCCTTATTTTGTCAATTACCTCAGAAAAACTCACCAAAACACCCTCAAACCCCAGCAAATCAACCTCCAAATCACCTTGAAAATAACCCCAAAATCCGTGAGAAACATATCCAAATTATAGTCATCAACCTCCCATTTACGAGCCCAGCTTTCCCCATTTAAACCCACCAAGAACCAGCTGCAACTCGCCGGAAAATATCCCAGTTTAAGCTAAAAAACAACCGTAGAATCACTCCCTTAAAACCCCAACATCTATTACAAGAAATCCCACTCTCTAACACCAAAGACCAAGATCAAATTGCTGCAAATTGAGCCAAGAATTTGCAGTTGAGTTAAGGCACCCTACCAAGTTGTATCTTGTTAGCTCCAATTGAGTTCGCCTAAAGTTCGTGAGCGTTCCTAGGAGGTTGGACTCGAATAATTGTTGGATGTCTAGGAAGTTATTGCGAAGCAAGGTAAGTGTTTGTTCTAACCTTAGCTTGAGGGATTAGAAATCGTGTCTTGTTTGCTAAATTGCTCCTTGTTGAGAACAACGTATAGGCATGGTGACAAGTGTCTATACGTTGGTGTCAGGCATGACCGTAGGTCGTGTATGGATAACTGTTGTGTGACTATTGTTTCGAATCGTTGAATACTATCCTTGATTTGGTATGATGTGTTGCATGTGAGAGCGGGTGACACGCCTGCCACGAGATATTGTCAATTGAGGGCGGGTGGTATGCCTATCACAAGGTTGCTTCATTTTAGTTGTTCCTTTTGGTTATGGTTCTAGCCTTCTTTTTTCGGTATAAAGTCGATGTTAACTAGACTAGTTGAGTGAGGAGTTCGTGGGAGTCTAAAGGGTTTAGTGTCAAAATTGTGGGTAGCGTCTAAGGAGTTCGTAGAGGTTTAAAGGGTCCAGGGTCACATTAGTAGAGTCGTGTCTAGAGTTAATAAAATGATAATTGGGTTGGAAGGTTAATTGTAGAACTTCGACTGTAATTGAGTACTAACATTGATTGGGCTAAATAGGAGTCAAGCTTGGTTTGGTTATAGCTGAATTCCCCCTGGCCAGGATGATTGTTTGCTGTTATTTGTTCCCTTGCTGGGAAGTTGTTATGTTGATTTGTTCCCTTGCCGGGATTTCTTGTGATTGTTGTGATGATGAAAGTGGGAGCGGGTGGCACGCCTGCCACGAGATATTATGAAAGTGGGAGTGGGTGGTACGCCTACCACAGTATATATTGTAAGTGGGAGCGGGTGGCACGCCTGCCACGGGATGTGATGTATGTGGGAGCAGGTGGCACGCTTGCCACAAAAGGTTATTGTAAGTGGGAACGGGTTGCACGCCTGCAACAAGAGGTTACTGGAGGAAAAAGGGTGGATTGTATTACATTTCATAGTGTTAAAGGCTGAATTGCAGTTTTCTTTCATATTCTTTGATGGTTCGTTTCGTTTTATTTGTGCAGATCTCAGTGCCGCAGGCTACGAACAGTAGGAAGTTTCTAGCCTCTGATTTTCAGGCGATCCAAGGTAGTTCTGCAGACGTTTGCGGATCTTGGAGTCCCCTGTCCATTTCTTTTATATGTTTCTTCTATGTAGTCCAGAAACAACATTTTGTTATATTTTTCAGACCCTGTTTGTAGTACTCTTAAATAGTCTGTGAAACTGTGACACCAGATCTTGGGCAGACCGTTGTGGATCGTTTATCGGTGATAGTTGTGTAAAGTATTAACTTTGTGTTTATTTCACTTGTTGAATTACTGCTTTTCAGTTGATGCATTTGTGATGTAATGAATTCGTAAATAGAAATGTGGTAATTTGTCCGATTGACTGGCTTGCCTAGCTTTCACTAGTAGGCTCCATCACGACGCCCGAGGATGGGAAATTTGGGTCGTGACAGGTTGGTATCAAAGCCTTATGTTTACATAGGCCTCACAGTTCACTGACAAACTCGGTAGAGTCTGAGGGATCGGTACGGAGACGTCTGTATTTATCCCCCAAAGGCTACAGAGTTAGGAAAATTTCACATTTGTTCATTCTTGTTGTGCGGTTTGCCTCTCGAATGCTAATTTGATTCCTACTCTGTTCTTTCGCAGATGGCGAGAACACGCGCTTCCTCATCTACCGTTCCGCGGCCCGAAACCCCAGCAACAGCTTCCATGCGGGGTAGAGGGCGAGGCCGAGGCCGTGCTAGGGGTCGAGGCAGGGGCAGGACTCAGCCTCCTGCAGCAGCACCAGCGGCAGAACCTCAGATTGATCTCGACGAGGAGGTTCCGACCCCAGCAGCTCCGGCGGGCCCAGCTCAGGTCCCCAAGGGGTTTATTGCCACCCCAGTTCTTCAGGACGATTTGGTCCGGTTGGTGGGCCTCATGGAGAATGTCACCCGAGCGGGCTTACTTCCGGCAGCACCATCCACTCCTCGGGCTGGAGAAGGGGTTCAGATTACTGCTACTCATACTCCGGAACAAGTAGCTCCCCAGGTCAGATTCCAGTGGTTCAGCCAGCTGTGACAATCCAGCCGGGAGCAGTAGCTCAAGCCGGTAATGGAGCGGCCATGTCCGCCGATGCTTTGTGGAGACTGGATAGGTTCACCAAGCTCTTCACCACTACCTTCAAAGGTGCTTCTTCGGAGGATGCCCAGGACTTCCTATACAGCTGCCACGAGGTCCTCAGGAATATGGGCATTGTTGAGACCAACGGGATAAACTTCACGGCATTTCGCCTGTCCGGATCAGCCAAGACTTGGTGGACGGATTATTGCTTGACTAGACCAGCCGGTTTGCCATATTTGACTTGGGAACAGTTTACAGAGTTGTTTCTGGAGAAGTTTCTCCCTGTTACTCAAAGAGAGGCTTATCGGAGGCAGTTTGAGCACCTTCAACAGGGATCCATGACAGTTACCCAGTATGAGTCCAGGTTCATCGACTTGGCTCGGCATGCTCTCATCATACTTCCTATAGAGAGAGAGAGGGTGAGGAGATTTATTGACGGTCTCATCCAGACGATTCGCCTTCAGATGGCTAGGGAGACTGGTAGTGAGATTACCTTCTAGGAGGCGGTCAATGTGGCCCGCAGAGTCGAGATGGTTCTGTCGCATGGAGGTGGTCATGGGCCGGATAAGAGGCCCTGTCATTCAGGAAGATTCATTGGTATTTCGTCTGGAAGCAGAGATTCATATGGTAGAGGCCATCCTCTTAGGCCCTTTTAGTCAGCTCTCCAGGTTTCTCACAGTGTGACAGGTATCCGCGGTTCTCAAATGCAATATCCCGACCAGCATTCTATCAGTGCACAACCGCTACAGAGTTTCCTGAGTCGGCAGCTTAGGGCTTGTTACATGTGTGGCGACACGAGGCACATTCCTAGGTATTTCTGTCGTGCTTTAAGCAACTCTCCACACCAGGATTTCCGTGTTATGACACAGGCACCAGATGTTCCACAGCCCGCCCAGCTAGCTAGAGGTGGGGGTAGAGGTACTAGAGGTAGAGGTAGGGGTACTGGAGGTGGAGCTCAGGTCGGCAGAGGCGGGGGCCAGCCAGCAGCAGGCCGTCCTACAGATGTGGCTCAGGGTGGTGGGGCTTAGCCCCGATGTTATGCTTTTCCAGCCGTATCGTATGGCCCCACCAGAGTTAAAAGAAATTAAAGAGCAGTTGCAGGACTTGCTCGAGAAGGGTTTTATTAGACCCAATGTTTCACCTTGGGTGCGCTGGTGTTGTTTGTTAAAAAGAAGGACGGGTCAATGAGAATGTGCATCGATTACCAACAATTAAACAAGGTTACAATCAAGAATAAGTATCCATTGCCGAGGATCGATGATTTGTTTGATCATCTCCAGGGTGCCAGGGTATTCTCAAAGATCGATTTGAGGTCTGGCTACCATTAGTTGAAGATTAGGGAGTCCGATGTCCCTAAGACAGCTTTCTGTACTCGGTACGGACATTATGAATTCTTGGTTATGTCATTTGGGTTGACTAATGCCCCAGTAGCTTTTATGGACTTGATGAACCGAGTGTTCAGACCTTACCTTAATTCGTTCGTGATAGTTTTCATCGACGACATCCTGGTATATTCCCGCAGCTAGGAGGAGCACGCGCAGCATCTCAGAGTGGTCCTTCATACTCTGAGGGATAGTCAGTTGTATGCTAAGTTTCAAAGTGTGAATTCTGGTTGAGTTCGGTTACATTTCTGGGTCATATTGTATCGGCAGAGGGCATTCAGGTTGACCCGAAAAAGATTGAGGCAGTCAAGAACTGGCCTAGGCCGGCGTCAGTTACAGAGATCCGGAGTTTCTTGGGATTGACAGGATACTATCGTCAGTTTATGGAGGGGTTTTCATCTATTGCAGCCCCGATGACCAAGTTGACCCAGAAAGGTGCCCAGTTCAGGTGGTCAGATAAGTGTAAGGCGAGCTTTCAGAAGCTCAAGACTGCTCTGACCACGGCACCAGTGTTAGTCTTGCCCACAGGCTCAGGGCCTTATACAGTTTATTGTGATGCCTCTCGTATGGGGCTTGGTGCAGTGTTAATGCAAGAGAGCAAGGTCATTGCCTATGCTTCGAGGCAATTGAAGATTCATGAGAAAAACTATCCGGTGCATGATTTAGAATTGGCAGCCATAATTCACGCCTTGAAGATTTTGAGGCACTACTTATATGGCGTGCCGTGTGAGGTGTTCACGGATCACAAGAGTCTTCAGTATCTGTTCAAGCAAAAGGAGTTAAATTTGAGGCAGAGGAGGTGGTTGGAGATTTTAAAGGACTATGATGTCACTATCTTATACCACCCGGCAGAGGCCAATGCGGTGGTCGATGCTTTGAGCAGGAAGTCGGCTTGTATGGGCAGTCTTGCTTATATTCTGGTCGATGAAAGACCCCTTGCTTTGGACGTTCAGACTTTGGCCAATCGATTTGTGAGATTGGATATTTCTGAGCCCAATCGGGTATTAGCTTACACGGTCGCTCATTCTTCATTATTGGAATGAATACGTGACCGACAGTTTGATGATCCCCATTTGTGTGTTCTTAGGGACACAGTGTAGCGAGGAGGTGCCAAGCAGGTCACCTTGGGTGATGATGGAATTTTGAGATTACAGGGTCGAGTTTGTGTGCCCAATGTAGAGGGACTTCGGGAGTTAATTTTGAAAGAAGCCCATAGCTCCAAGTATTCTATTCGTCTAGGCGCCGCAAAAATGTATCAGGATTTGCGGCAGCATCATTGGTGGCGTAGAATGAAGAAGGATATAGTTGCATACGTGGCTCGGTGTTTGAATTGCCAGCAGGTTAAGAGCAAGCATTAGTGACCTGGTGGACTGTTCCAGAGAATTGGACTCCCCGAGTGGAAATGGGAACAAATCACTATGGATTTCGTTGTTGGACTTCCGCAGACCCGGAAGAAGTTCGACGCGATTTGAGTCATTGTTGACAGGCTGACCAAGACAACACATTTCATCCCTGTGGCAGTCTCCTATTCATCTGAGAGGTTAGCCGAGATTTATATTCAGGAGATTGTTCGCCTTCATGGTGTGCCGGTATCTATTATTTCGGACCGGGGTACGCAGTTTACTTCGCGTTTTTGGAGGGCAGTTCAATGAGAGTTGGGCACCCAGGTTGAATTAAGCACAGCGTTTCATCCTTAGACGGACGGATAGTCCGAGCGGACTATTCAGATATTGGAGGATATGCTCCGAGCTTGTG
>MCJB01049207.1:16044-46203 GCA_002018475.1 Nicotiana obtusifolia
GGGGGGGGGGGGGAGAGGGAACGCTGCGGTTTGAGGTTGACGAATAAGACATGGGTTATATTTTTTTCTTTAATTTGAAAAGGAAATAGTTAAAAAAAGGATAAAACAAAAAAAAACTTAATTTCAGATGAATATTTTAGTTTTCACACGCCTCTTTTATGTGTAATACACGCGTGTGACACGTGGCAAAAGAGGTGTGTAGTTAGCACACTTTTAAAAATTTTGGTGTGTAATATTATTTTCGTGTTTAACAAGTGTGTAAGAGGAATTTGAGTACAAGGTCGATGGGTAAAGTATGTATTTTGCCCTTAATAAATGCCACTAGATATAACATTGAAATTTCTTTAATTCCACTATTTTTCCCTCCATTTTGACTAGGCGGAAGGTACAGAATATCTATATTCATACTTATTTTTATTCTGGATTTTTGCTTTTTTCCTCCAAATTTTCATGTTTTAACTTATTTTTAAAATTCTAAAAATGTTTAGCTTCAGTTTTTAGATGAATAACTGTTCATTGTCCAAAACTTATTACGTGCCTTTCCTTTTCTCCTACTAAATGAAGAAAACGTTTCAATTATTTATTCATCGTGTAGATTAGAACTTACAAGGTGCCTTTTCGTTTTCTTCTGCTAAATGAACAAAATGATTCATTTTAACTGAGTGGTATTGCAAATTTTCTCAAAAACAATGTGCTTCACTCATACAAGTTCTTCTTTCCAGCTCCCTCTTTCTGCATTGTATAGTATTGTCCCATCTTTTTCCATCAATATATACAAAATATGGCTGGTGCGTTTGATGCGAGCAAATTAATATATGGTTGACAAAATATATCAATAACGAATTATATAGCCTCCATTATGATTACTGTAGACTTTGTTGGTATCTTAAGATGGTGTAGTGATATATATGTTAAATAGGAGCAGTATGATATTTTTTTCTGATTTTTTAAAGTAGAATACAAAGAATGTGATGTTGGGACGTCGGATGCACTAATTTTCGAAGCAGGCACACTTGTATTCATTGTCTTTCAATTAGATGTGATTCTTAGCTTATGTAAATAGAATTATTTTTACTTTGTTAGGAATGAAGTGCAAAGTGACGTCTTTTTAGAGTCTAAATTTATATGATCCTCTGTTTTCGTCATTATCTTTTAATATCGAACAATTCCTACCTTATTATTTTTCTTTACTTCCATTTATTATATTTTTTTGGTTAAGCTTCATTTATAAGCTGGTGTCGTCCTTGAGGTCTTTCTTTTTGTGTCCTTAAGGGTTGCACTATGCAACTAAAGTAAAAAAATAAATATTTTTCTCTGATTCGACAGGGTATTAAATTTTGAAAGGAAAAGTGAATAAAATTGCTGGGAACGCAGTTGTTCATGGTCTCATATAAAGAAGTTGACATTGGAATGATTGAAGGGCAGTCTTTTTAACTATTTTCATCCCTTCTACAATTGTTAGCATTACAATAAACTTATGCAAGCACACTAATTGTTTAGGTAATTTAGTTCCTTCTTAAAACTCCAGACAAATATTTCTAAATATATTATTCTCCTAAAACTCATTATTGTTCATACAAATATTTTAATAGTCTCCTAACAAGAAAGATACTTACAAAAATACTCCGCGTTTCGCGCGGTCGCAAAAAAAACTAATATAATTTTTTTCTAATATTAAAAACATTTAGTCCTTAAGTACAAATATGGAGTAGATTTCATGTTTTAATCCATCTTATTACCAACACTTATTTTTACTTATTTCTTTAATTCATCACATGAGTATATTTTGCTTTTTCCAAATCTTCCTTTTCTTGTTCTTCTTCTGCGCTGAAAGTAAGACCCCAAAGCATAACAATAGTATGCAAGTAAAAGGATTGAAAGCATTAATGAGACGATACAGTTCAGGGAATTGATTGATTGCCGGTATGCTTTATTCATTTTTCAATGCCAAAAAATTTGAACGAACCGTCTTGTCCTGTATGTAAAACAATTGCAATATATATCATGAGCTAAAGAAATTTTAGATGCAAAAACTCAAGCACTTTTTCTGCCGGCACTCAAATGTATACGTATTCCAGCAATCACCATAATATGGAGGATCAACGCAACAAGTATTTACCCTTTAGTTTTTAAGATCACAAGTTTCAAAAGTTTTTTTTTTTTTTTTTTAAACTTTGTGCAGAGTCAAGCTACCTCATTTAAATTGAAACAGATGGAGTACATATAATGTTAAATTTCTCTAAATAGAAGTGGTTTCTTGACTACAATTATAACTTTTAAAAGGCATTTCGATAGTAGATTTTATTTATGGTATAAAAGGGATTCTTAATTCTTTGAGATCTACAAAGAATTGTCATTTGCCCCCTTTTTTCTTTTTTGGAACATGTTATGTATGGATGATTTTTTACCTAATCAATTTTTCACTATTTGAATGAGGATTCTTATTGAAAAAAATATAATTAGTTATACACAATATTTATCATCTTAAGAAATTTATATTTTTATTTTATAATTTAAATATTAATAAGATTTTTATTTTGCTCAAAATCTTTAGCTTGTTGTCTAAAAAGTCTATCAATTGTTAAAAAAAAAAAAAGGAAAAAAAATGTAAAAAGAGGGTCAACAGTTGATAAAAAAGGAAATAACAGCTCCACGCCCAACTTAAAACATTCATTTCATTGGTCATGCAAATATTCTTTTCATGCCATCATTTAGATTTGTTCCCTTTTTAAAAAGTGGTGCTTATATAATTTTTTAGTTTTCTTAACATTACAGGTTAAATATTAGATTAAATAAAATTTTAGGTTGTGATTAAAAAAAAAAAATCAGTTTGCTCAAAAAAGATATTTTAAACTATAATCTAAAAGGTCCATAAGTTTCAATAAAAAAGAAAAGATTATTTACTAAATAGTTGTTCCAGCAGTATTTAAAAAATATTTTTTTGGTGAGTTCGGGGACGAGGCACAAATATTATTGTGCGTAAGTCCTATAATTTTGGGCAAAAGCCCGAAAGTTTTTTCTAAATTGAAGCCAAATAAATAATTTTAATGCTTAAATACTCAAAACTTAACTCATAATAAATTCTTATATATATAAAAAGAAACTCAAAAGTAAATCATATAATTATTTAACTCAGAGTCTTTCACTTTCCTTCCGATTCTAGGAGTCCTTCACTAACAAATCCGTTTAAACTTATGAGTATTTTATAAGTTTACTTTGTTGTAATTTTTTTTGTTTAAGAGTCCCTGTTGTCGTTTGTTTTTCCACTTTTAGGTTTACGAGTTCCTTTTTTTTTTGGGTTAAAAAGTTCTAGGTACAGTATTGCTTTTTTTCTTTTTCTTTTTCTTTTTCTTGTTTAGAACTCCTTTTCTTCGTATAATTAACTTAATTTGATTATACGAAATGAGCTATAATAATTCTTTTTTCTAATATATTGGAAATAATTCAAATAGTATTTCTTATTAATTAAATAAATCACATAATTTGCATTTTATTCTCAAAAATTATTATTATTTTCTATTAATTTGCTAATCCCGTTTAAGCCTAAAATGAACTTGTGAATAACTTTTCACAAAAAAAAAAAAATATATCAAAAAAACTCTTAAGATTTTTAGGATTATATGTGATTGCTGAAATTAAAAAAGGAGCACAACGACTTATGAATTTAAAGTGATTGAACTATAAAATTAAAATAAATATTTAGTTAAATATATTCTGATAAAGAACTTATGAAGATTCATTATTTTAGGGAATATTAACTTTTATTTATAAATTAAATATAATATTTTAAAACTCTTTCTAATTGAGATAGTGTACATGTGCAAAACGCGTATCATAGGACTAGTTATATTCAAAGCACGAAAGTTCTTAGCGAAATGTCGTTCGCCTTTTTTACCCCTTTCGTTGGACAAAATAATCATTTAGTTATTTTTCTAAATTTTAGGGTTTTAAAATTAACTAAAATTTTGACCATTAACTCTTGCCTTATTTGA
The DNA here is from genome assembly GCA_002018475.1 of Nicotiana obtusifolia. Lineage (NCBI taxonomy): Eukaryota > Viridiplantae > Streptophyta > Magnoliopsida > Solanales > Solanaceae > Nicotiana > Nicotiana obtusifolia. The sequence goes on from MCJB01049207.1 coordinate 20,037, forward strand.
ATAAAGTAAGTCTTCCTAATATTTAGGGGTTTCAAAACAAATACCAATTTATTCATATACATATCTTGACTAATGTTTAGAGCATTGGAATTCCAAGGTAAATTAAGTAATTGTACAAAATATTCAATTTAATAGTAAAACGTAATCCCCCTGAAAATTTAATAATAATGGTCTTCTTATGTAATAATGACAAATTCAATGATGCTCGTCTTTAAAGTGTTCTAAAAGAATAATGACAGAGAGCAACATACTTAAAGAGATGTCCAAGAAAACAAAATCATCAGAGACATAAAAGCATGATTGGAGGAGACCAGAGAATAAGAAAAAATATAGAAAAGCAAATTTGGTATTTCCATTTCCTTTTGTGCAGGAATTCCAGTAAAGCATTTCTAATTTTGGGTTTAAGATAATTCTGTATTTCTTTTTCCTCATTTGAAATCTCACTGAATTTGAAATCTAATTAAGCTCTAATTAGTTAACATGTATCTCTTCAATCCATCAAGCATCAAGTGGTAAGAAGTGCAACGTATTTTTGGAAGTTATATCCAAGCAAAATCTAAGAATTCAAATTCTAGAGTTAGCCATATAGATCAAATAGTAGGAAGCCATATTTGAAGAACTCTGTTTCTTAAAAAGTATAGTCAAGGATAAAAATATTTGACCAACTATACACACACACACACATATATATATATATATAATAACTTGGCGACACGTAGTCTAGCTTTGTAGGTTTAAGAGGAGAGACATGTTTATAATTTACCCATAAAGTAATTTCTGTATTGCGAAACTGACCTTCGTCGTACTCAAAAGGTTTCACTTATTATATAGGTAATGTTAAGTAAGGAGAGCAAACAAGAAAAAGAATCTCAAGACTAGGTCCAAAGTTCTAAATAAGAATTTAAACTGTAGGAGGTTAGATTATTCCAAGTTTCAAAACATTTAACTATACATAGCTATAATTTTGTTCAACAAGAATCTATCTTCAAAGGGTAAAATAATTACTTTCATATTAGACATAATTTTTTTTTAAATATTCAAAATTTTGTAATTAGCTAATGTTTGGGTTATTAAGTGTTTGTTTATTTGAAATATGTAAGAATTCTAATATTTGTTATCAATTATTGTATAATATTATAAATATATTATAGTATAAGTATTATGAATTAGTAGACAACAAATATATTCTAAATGCAAACTTATAGCACTAAGTTTGTATTCTATATGAGATGTCATTAGTTATTTTTCTTTCTTTCTGCATTCATTCTGACCAATGACAACTCCCTATAATTTGTTTAATATATTAATTTATTTATTATAAATATTAACTCAACATTAGTTATTCATAGACATTATAGTGTCACTTGTCAATCTTTTTCTAGAAGCTAAAGAGTCAACCACTTCATTCGCAAATTTCCATAGACCGAAATACTCAATTTTTTTAACTTTATTATTTGACAAATCTTTGAAGATGTGATTAAAGTACGTTTGTGTTACTTGTTTGTTTTTTGTATTAAGTGGCAAAAATAACAAAAAGTTCATAAGTTATTCACAGCCATATCAGGACTTTTGTGGAACATGATTTCTTCTTTTATTGAGCTAGCTAAATAGATATCAGCATCACGATTTTCAGAAACTTATACTATTTTATTTAACATTTTATTAAATAAAAAACTTAAACACATTGTTTAGATATTAATATAAATGTAAGTTTTTGTAACTATATATTCATTAAATCAGGGTACGTACTCTAAAACTAGTCTATACTATATTAAAAGCACGAAGGCCTTTAGCGAAAAATTTTTACCCTTTAAAAATAGAGCTAACACTGGATAAAATAGTCATTTAATTATTTTTTTAATATTTAAAAATAGTCATTTAATTAATTTCCTAACATTTAGGAGTTTGTATAATAAATGTTTTCCTTACTTGAACTGTATTAAATATTCTGACATTTAAAACTTTAAAATCATTAATATTTTACCTTATATAAGTTTTACACTTAAATTATATATAAATAATAAATAAATAAAGAAAGGAGCGGATACGAACATTAAAGAAGGAGGAAGTACGTTTGGCTTTGGATAATATGGAAGTTTCTTTAAATTTCTTTAAAACTTGTATACGTTTCTTTGAAACTCTTCTATATTAAATATTTAAAAATATATAGAAGACTATTCCACTAATAATAGTATTCTATAATATATTAGTTTTCAAAGATTTTAAATTAGTAATTTCTAACTTCAGTCTTTCTTTGAAACGCATTTTAAGTTGAATTATTTGACTGGTGATTGAGTATTTTCATGGAGCAGTTTCATTATTTATTAGTTATATACGACCAACATTCATTATTTTCAAGAACTTATATTTTTATTTTATATCTCAAAGATAAATTTTAAATAATTTTTTTATTGAATTAGGTACACGCGCAAAGCGCAATTTTGATCATTTTTCCATTAAGTATCTATACCTATATATATCTATCAATACTATATTAAAAGCACGAAAGCCTTTAGCGAAATGCGGTTCGCCTTTTTTATCCTTTAAAAATAGAGTTACACTGAATTAAATAGTAATTTAAATATTTTTCTAATATGTAGGAATTGTCATTTTTTATTATTTTTTTAATATCTGGGGTATTGAAATCAATTATAATTCTAATTATTAAAATTTCCATATCTGAATTATGTAGAGAATCTTATATTTAGGATTCCAAAAGCAATTAAATTTTATTTTATATATTTTTCCTTATTTCAAGCCCATTAATATTAAAGTTGTTGTAAACTATAATATTGTTTTACCATTCAAAACTTAGAAATTAAGTACTCATATTTGTACTACCTTTTTTCCGTAGATTAGCACTACTTTAAAGCTACTAAAAATAGGTAAACATAAATTATATATAACACAAAAGTAGACTCGTGGTATTTGGCACAATTAAAAAGAACATCGAATTATTGATAAAAATCAAAGAACAATAATTGTAATTTTCTTTTGTTCATCAATTGAATATTCTCATAAAATTTTAAATGATATTAGCCAATCTAGTTTTTGACAAGTTTGTCTAAGTATTTTTTTTCGATTTTTTGACAAGTTTGTCAAAGTATTTTTTTTACATGTTACACGTAAAACGTAGGACTCAATTTAAAATTGAGTTTGAAATGTTTACATTGGTTTCTTACAAGTTTTTGGGGCTATTTTCCTTCTGATGTATTTTATATTATGACATATTTCAGTGATTTAGATTCTTAATATACATTAGTACAATAAAATTAGGGGTTTAAATTTTCATCATATATTCACAATTTTGTAATATTAACAAATAAATTGAAAGATATAACTGAATAGAAAGAATATTAACTTATCTCATTTCTAAAGATTAATATTTAATTCAGGTAAATAAATATGCAATATAAAACATGGAATAGGTTAAATTCGATCTTGAGATGAAAGAATTCTAATCCCAGCTATATTATTTTGGAAGTACAAATACTTTTATTTTATACTAATATAAAGAATTTTGTATTACTAAATTTAGTGTTTAATATCTAATGCCATTGAAGAACAATTTGGAACACTACATAGATGTTATTAGATTTTATCATGTGAAATTTATTTTGTTATATGAAATAAAAATAAGAGGTGTGAGTGTAATTCTTAAACTGCAATAGAAGTTTGTGTTATAAAGAGAATTTCAGAGAAAAGCTTTTGAATTTATCCCAAGTTGTAATTATAGCTAAATATTAAAACTTGGAATGAGTTAATATTAAGTTTTAAATTAATAAAAAAATATTTTCTTTAATGTGTAAAATAAATAATTAAATTGGTTAAGCAGCAAAAGAATGCGATTCAATTTTTCCCCCAAAATTATCATACAAGTAAAAGTATTTTTCAAATAAAAAAAAAATGCTAGCATTCATATATTTGTTCCATAAGAAGTGCATTAACGGTGAAAGAATAAGAAATAGGTAAGATCGGTTATTGTGAAATATAAAGAGCCAAATCGGTAAAAATGCAAACTTGAAACAATAAAGATGAAATAGTAGAAGAAAAATTATATTCTATATGATTTGTCATTAATTTTTATTATTATTTTTTAAAAATATTCTTACAAATTAAACTCCCTATATATATTTTTAATATATTTAGTTGTTTTTTGTAAAATATTAATTTAATATTAATTATTCTTAGACTTTATTCATATGTACCTTTTTTCTAAGAGCTATACAACAAATCTATTATTCTCGAATCTCAAAAAGGCCAAGAGATTATATTTTTAAATACGTGCTATTTGCCAAATCTTTGATCGATTGTGGTAAGTAAGTTTTGTGTTACTTTTTTGTTTTTGATATTAGATACAAAATAATAATAATTTTTACAAGATATTCTACATAATTCTAAGGACTTCTATGATGCATAATTTCTTCTTTTATTGAACTAGCTAAGTGAAATTAACATTCTATCAAATTTAGAAACTCACTTCTTTTGATATCTCAAATACTTTGTTTAATGCTACTTATTTTAATTCTTTAAGACGATATATTTATTGATATAGGAAACGCGCGTAAAGCGCGTACTCTAAGACTAGTATATTAAAAACACGAAGACTTTTAGTGAAATGTCGTTCGCCTTTTTTATCCCTTTAAAATAAATTTTATATTGGACAAAATCGTAATTAAATTACTCTTCCTAATATTTAGGAGTTTTAAATCCACTAAATCATTATTTTCCTTATACGTTTACAACTTTTAAATCACATAAAACTTTTCTTATTTAAACTATGTATTGAATTCTAATATCTTTTAAATTATTATAAAATTGTAATTATCATCCGAAGGAATTCAAAACCTACCAAACAAATTCATAAAGAAAGTTGTGTCTAATATGCTTTTCAGTTCTAAATTCGTTGAACATACTCTGCGGCAATTTAATTGTAATTAGCTACATTAACATAAATCAAAACAATTTAAAACTTAATCATAACGTTAAATACAATTAGTGAAACAAGGTTCAATACCCTTTAAAACTAGATTGTGTATTGGATATAATTGTAATTTAATTATTCTCCTAATATCTAGAGCTTTAAAAATAACTAAATTTTAGTTATTAAATCTTCCCTTATTCGAACTATATAAACATATATATAGGAACTCCTAAATTTCAGGAATTTAAAACCAAACAAACTTATAAATCCTTTCCGTATTTAAATTGTGTAAAGTAATTATGACTTTTTTCTTATGTGTATTAGATGAAGTGTATATAGGCATACATTAAATATTTACTAATAAAATTTTAGATCTAATTTTAAGTCTTCAAAAATTGGAAGATTACTATACTATGTAAACCAAACGTATAACATACTAGGACGGGTATGAAAATATATGTAAATAAGTTACATACGACATTCTTAGGTTTTGAAAATAGTTAGTAGTATTTTAATTTAAAGTAATACGTACTATAATGTACTTTAAGTTAATTATATGAATACATATTGTGAATTTATACTCATATAAATCACAAACCTAATTATAATACTCAATAAGTGAAACACAGGAAAGATAAATTTATATATTGAAATTAATGAAAATAAATCATATACAGTTTTTCATAAGTAATTTAAGGTAGTAGTTAAAAGAGCTAAAAGAAGACATAGAGAATGAAGGTAAAAATATTCCTTATTGATTTAGCTATACAAATCAATATTCTTTTTAAATATAAATTTATATATTTATTTTATAATTCAAAAACAATATTTATATAATTTTTGATACTCATTTAGATAGATTATACGTGTAACTCGCGAAGCAAGAAATTAGTATCCATAAATATGTAGGGAGGTGAGGAAGAAGGGGGAAGGGGACTTAGAATATGAAGGTCGTGCGTCGCAGGTATTATTCTATCTAGGACATAAAAATGAGAATACTTTGGTAGTTAAAAATATGAAAGGGCAATGACTCTGGTCCTTTACGGTCATTGACATAAGTCTAACGCAATCTCGCAAAGCATGGTATTATATAAGAAAATTTTGAGAAAATGATATTGTATAGTCGCTCTCAAAATAATAGCGGTACATATATATATATATATATATGGGTTTTGTTAACCTACTGCTAAGTTGTAATAGGTTAGCATTGTTTGCATATTTGATTTTGCAAAAAAACCCCTCATTATTTGAGGGCCAACACATTAAGCTTAAGGGCTTTTTTGTCCTTTCTCAAATCCCACAATTTCCATAAAAACTAAACCCATCAGATCTCTCTCCCGTCAGTAACCCCTTTACCTCTTTCCTCTTCTCATTCTATTCCTAATCAGCTCTCGGAGATGAATTCGTAGAAATCTAAGCTTCATCTACGACTTTCAATATCAGTTCTGTAAGCCCAATCTAAATCGTCAAAGAATTTCTATATTTTCCCAATTTTTCCTCTTCTTTTCAACTTAATATCGATTTTTTTTTAATAGATTTCCCTGCAAGTTCATCCATGTTTCGGGACTTTAAATGTTATACAAGTAAAATTGATGGGAAAAGAAGATAGCGGCATCGGCCCTGGTGGTGGTACCACAACGTTGTTACGCGATTGTAGGAGTTCAACTTGAACTCGAAGATCGCAGCACTGCCTCAAGAATTACTCAAGAAAGCAACAGAGAAGAGGAATTTAAGATGATGAAGAAGAGAAGAGAGAGTTCAGGAAGAAACTTTATGTATTGATTGATGAAATGAAATATGTAGCTTACAACACTACTCATTACATTGTATCTAAAATGATAAAGCTACATCAGATTCTTTCTAACTGAATTCTGTTACTCTAACTACCTCACTCCCTCCTTGTAACTAACTTTTGACTTTGCACTACTTTATCTTCCATACTTGAGCTGCTCGAGCTAATTCTCTATATTTGTGTATAAGTACTCCCTCCAATAGAAGATCCTTGTCCACAAGGATTAAAAGCAGAAAACCTAGTTTGCAGGACCGTAACAAACTCCCATGTAGCAGCATCAGCAGGAAGTCCTTGCCACTTAGCTAAGACTTGTGCAACAACTTTATTTTTTTTCTTCACCATTTTTCTTTGCAAAATTAGTTCGGGATCAGGATAATAAGAACTAGCCAAATCAATTACTGGAGGATAAGAAATCTGATATGGAACTTCATAGCATCCTTTCAATAATGAAACATGTACTGTGGGATGGATCTTGACTCTAGCAGAAAGTAATAGAGTGTAGGCAACAGGACCCACTAGTTTGAGAATTTGAAAGGGTCCATAGTACTTTGAGAATCAATTCCATACTATATCGAGACTGCACCTAACGCCACCGTTAGGCAAGCCCACAAGCGAAACTACTATTTATTTATCCCCTCTTGACATATTTTTAATTACACTAAATTTCATGCAACTGTGATAAGTCTTTTTAAACAAAATATCAACATAATAAGTACATGGTCTGCTGTGATAGAAATGACAAGTACAGCAGTACATAGGTGCTACAAATCCTCAAAACCCGGCGTCACAAGTACATGAGCAATCTAGAGAATATACAAAACTACTAAAACTACTGTCCGAAAGTAATAGACAGGAATAGTAAACATGGTGGAAGGAGACTCTGGTGCTGCGGATCGTAGCAAGGCAAGCAGCTCATCACTAAGTCTCCGTAGATGATCAGCTACGCGCCCGCATGATCATTGGTGGAACCTGTCTCAGTACTTGCACATCAGTGCAGAAGTGTAAAGTGAGTACAGGGATCAATGCATATCCAGTAAGTATCTAGTCTAACCTCGAAGAAGTAGTGACGAGGGATCAACTTGATACTTACTAGAGGTCAATAATAATAATAAAAGTGTATAAAGTAGACATGGTGAGCATAAAACAGATATCAATGAGACAAATAAAAGCAACTATAATAAATACATCAGGAGTCCGTAACACATCACCAACATCTCATAACTGGCCGTGAAGGCACTAACTCAATTATCCAAACTGGAACCTGTTTCAATTATTAAGCACGAAGTTGCCGAGGCGAACGGCCATATCCCATAAGAATAGTGGTACACAGTACTGCCGAGGCGAGCGGCCCGATCCCATAAGAATAATGGTACTCAGTACTGCCGAGGCAAACGGCCCAATCCCATAAGAATAGTGTTGCCATCATACTGCCGAAGCGAACGGCCCGATCCCATAAGAGTGGTGTTATTATACTTCCGAGGAGAACACCCCGATCCCATAAGAGTGGTATTACTATACTGCCGAGGCGAACAACCAGATCCCATAAGAGTGGTGTTAGTATACTGCCGAGGTGAATTGCCCGATCCCATTAGAGTATAGAAGTTTTACCTCGCTTGTGGAAGTACTTGCGAGGCGAGAAGACATGGATTTTTTTCATAGTTACTAAGTATTCCTCAATTTTCCAAAATAAGAAGGATGAGTCGATAATTGCAACTTTAAATCTCTAGTCTCGACACTATTCAAGACAGTCAATACATAAGACAATATAATTAAAAGCATGATGTGGATCTAATTCTACCCGGACATATCATGGAATATAGCTACGCACGGACTCTCGTCACTTCGTGCGTACGTAGCTCCCCACACAAGTAATACACAACAAGATACACCTAAGGGGATGAGTTCCCTCTTACAAGGTTAGGCAAGAGAGTTACCTCGTTCCCAAGCTTACTTCTAGTCCATTAATCTGCTCTGAAAACCCAAGTCGATGCTGAACAATCCAAAACTAGTCAAATATTATATAATTTAATCAATATATACTCAAAAGTTTATAATTTAGCTATTAGAGTAATTATCCAACCCAAATTGGAAGATTCCTAAAAATTACTCCCCGGGCCCACGTGTCCGAATTTCAGAAATTTTCGAAGATAAATATCATATAGCTTCATGAACTCAAATATATAATTTTTACTTAATTCCATAACCAATTCCATGGTCAAATCTCATTTTTATCAAAACTCTAGGTTCTTCATAAATCTCACAAGTTTTCACAATTTTTACATAATCTACCTAAAATCTGCGTAATTAACTTGAAAATGGGTGGGAGTTACTTACCTTAGGATATTGATGAGAATCCTCCTCAAATGTGCTCTCAAAATCGCCCAATACCAAATGAAATGTGAGAAAAAAAATGGCCTAAGTCTCGAATTAAAAACCCTTACTGCCTAGTGACTTTTGCACCTGCGGCCACTTGAACGCATATGTGCGGTCAAAAGGTCGTTTCTACGGACTTCTTCCGCTTCTGTGGATTCCTTTCGCTTCTGTGACCCATAGCCGGCCGGCCCAAGTCCGCATCTATGGATCCTCGACCGCTTCTGCGGGCGCACAGATGAGGAAAATCCACGCACCTGCGACCACCCAGCTCCAGCCTCAAATCCGCTTCTCCGACCACTGGGCCGCTTCTGCGAGTTCGTACTTGCGGCCCTTTCCATGTAGGTGAGATTGCGCCAGATCTGAAGCACCAGCAGTTCCCCTATGTCCAATTCCAAGTCCGATTTCAATCCGTGTTTGCATCCGAGGCCCCCAGGACTCCATCCAATTACACTCGCACATCCAACAACATAATGCGGACCCACTCGAGCGATTGAAACATCAAAATAACATCTAATATTACAAATCGGATGCCAAAATGCATGAATTCGACATGAAACTCAAAAACATCTAAAAACACTTCCGCGGGTCCGATTCCTACCAAATCAACTCGGAATGGCGCTAAATTTTGCGTGCAAGTCATAAATCACCATACAAAACTATTCCAAGCTCGGAATCCCAAACGTACCTCGATAACGCCATAGTCTACTCCAAACCAAACTTAAAGAACTTGAAAAACCTTCAATGCGCTAACTTTCAATATTAAGCGTCGAAATGCTCCCGGGTCATCCGAAACCCGATCCGAATAGACGTCCAAGTACAAACTCATCATACAAACCTATTGTGACCGCCAGATCCCTGTTCCGAGGTCGTTTACTCAAAACATTGGCTCAAGTCAAACTTAACCATTATAGGCTACTATTAATGAACTAAGTATTTCAATTTCAACCCGAACTCTTCTAAACCTAAATCAACCATCCCCGCAGGTCATAAAACAATTAAAGCACATACAGAAAGTCTTAATTAGAAGAACAGGGATCTAGAAAGTAAAACGACTGGTCGGATCGTTACAGATGGTGTTTAAGCAACTGGTTTCAGCTCTCGATTGAGCAAAGTGTTGTCAATTTCAGCTGAAGCTGACTCCCCTGGCAAGTAGGGTAAATATAATGGAGGTGGTCGACGACATAGTGCTTCATAGGGAGTGGTCTGTATGGCTGAGTGAAATGAGGTGTTATACCAGTACTTAGCCATAGGCAAGCAGGAGTACCAGTTAGTAGCATCTTCATTGCAGTAGCACCTTAAGTAGGTCTCAATACTTCTGTTCAACACCACAATCTGTCCATCAGATTGGGGATGGTATGCATAAGAGGTGTTCAATTGAACTCCTTGCAGTGAGAACAACTCTTGCCAGAAGGTACTGAGAAAGACAGCATCTCGATCACTTGTAATGGTATCAGGTAGACCATGTAATCGCACCACAGTGTCTAAGAATACCTTGGCAACTGATTGAGCAGTATAAGGGTGCTTCAATAGAATAAAGTAACCAAACTTGCTAAGCCTGTCCACTACCACAAGTATCATCTTATAACCATTAGATTTAGGGAAGCCATCAATGAAATCCATACTGATTTGGGACCGCACTACATCTGGAATAGGTAATGGTTGTAACAAGCCAGTATAAGCAGCTAGGTCAGATTTGTTCTTTTGACACACATCACATTTTTGAACAAAATCTCTCACCTCTTTCCCCATGTTCTTCCAATAGAACAGTGTTAGTAGTCTTCTTAGAGTAGCTTCAACACCTGAGTGGCCACCTTGAGGGGTTGCATGGCGTAAAGTGATGATTGTCCTCCTCAATTCTGGTACCTTGCCTATCACCAATCTGCCCTTTATCCTTAACTACCCTTGAAACCATGTGAATTGTTTATAAGTATGTGGATCAGCTTGAGTTTCTTCAATGAGGTGCTTCAGCTCCTGATCTGAGTTCCAACTATCAATTATAGCTTGAAAAAGATCAGTATCATTAGGTGAAACCACAAATGCTAATAGTTCAGCTCCAGTCACTCTAGAAAGTGCATCGGCTACCTTGTTCTCCACCCCCTTCTTTAACTCTATTGAATAATCAAATGGCATCAGTTTGGTTAACACAACAGCTGGGAGTTTGTGTGTAGGATCTGCTCTATAAGATACTTGGCCTTTTCGTCACTCTTGATAATGAATTTTTGTCCCAACAAGTACTGTGGCCATTTTGTTACTGCATGTACAATAGCCAATAACTCTCTATCATAAATAGACAGAGCTGCATGTCTAGGAGATAAAGCCTTGCTTATAAAAGCTATTGGATGTCCCTCCTGCATAAGTACTACTCCAATGCCATAACCACTTGCATCAGTTTCTATAATGAAAGTTTTTTTAGCATTTGCTATAGCTAGAACAGGTGCATTCGTGAGGGCTTTCTTCAGTTCTACAAAAGCTGCATTAGCTGTAGGTGACCACTTGAAGTTATTCTTCTTAGTTAGTTTAGTTAAATTCTTACAGATGACCCCAAAGCCTTTAATAAATCTTCTGTAATAGCCTGCCAATCCTAGGAATCCTCTTAGATGTTTGAGTGTAGTCGGGGTGGGCCAGTTCTGCACAGCTTCTATCTTATGAGGGTCAGTAGACACACCTTCTACTATAATTAAATGTCCTAGGTATTCAATCCTATGGACTTCAAAGAAGCACTTGCTCTTTTTGGCAAAGAGCTAATGTTTTTTCATCTCCACAAATACAGCTCTTAAGTAAACCAAATGATAAGTATATCATCAAAGAAAACCGACACCTGTTTTCTAAGGAATTTATTAAAGAGGAATTCATCAGTCCTTGAAAGGTAGCATGAGCATTTGAAAGGCTAAATGACATCACTAAATACTCAAAATGTCCAGATTGAGTCCTAAATGCAAATTTAGGTACATCCTCTTTTGCCATCCTAAGTTGGTGATAGCCAAATCTTAGGTCTATTTTATAAAAGACATTTGATCCTCCTAATTCATCAAGCATGTCTTCCACAATAGGGATTGGAAACTTGTTCTTGACTGTGTGTTTATTTAGGTCCCTATAATCCACACAAAGCCTTCATGTTCCATCCTTTTTTCCTACTAAAACCACTGGAGATGCAAAGGGACTACAAGAGGGTTGGATGGTCCCTTGATCTAGCATCTGCTATACCAACCCTTCAATGATATTCTTTAACTGAGGAATATCTGTAAGGTCGTTTGTTCATAGGTTCAGTCTCAGCATGCAACACAATCATGTGATCAAACACACCTCTAGAGGGTGGTAATTCAGTAGGCTCTTCAAACAAGCTGGAATACTCAGACAACATTTGCACTAATCTAGCATTTGTTTCTGGTTCTTCCTTAGCTTTTAATACATGCCATTGTTCTTCAGTATTTCCCATTGTTGCTACTTGAATCATACATAGTTGAGAAATGTTACATGTATGCTTGGCCAATTTGTCAGCTTCTTGAACTTTGATCTGGCTGCCAGCATCTCTGAGGAGATGCTTCTTTCCTTTGTACCAGAATTCCATAGTCAGCTTTCTAAAGTTCATTTTGATGTCTCCAAGTGTTAACAACCATTGCACTCCCAGTACCACTCCACAAGAGCCTAAGTGCAGTAGCAAGAACTTTGCTGAAAACTCAGCTCCTTGCAGCAACCAAGTAATGGTGCACAATTTATCCACCATAATATTTCCATTAGCAGCAGCCACCAATTGAAGGTGAGTATAACTGATCTTACATCCCAGGTGTTTGACCAAGTCAGGATCAATGAAATTGTGTGAACTACCAGTATCAATCAAAATATTCAAGGCTTTCTTAGCATGGTAACCAGTTACTTTCAAAGTTCTGTAACCCAAAGAGCCATTCAAAGCATGAGTGGAAATCTCCATCTGTTCTACAGATTGAGATGAATTTGAGGAATTGAAACTATCATCTTGCAACAATAGTTCTTGTTCTTCACCTGTACCTTGTATTTCTTCTGTTTTCTCCAATTCTAATATGTATATCTGTTTGGAATTTTTACACCTATGCCCAGGTACATACTTCTCATTGTAGAAGTAACATAATCCTTTTGCCCTTTTGTCATTCATTTCATCTATACTCAATGCTCTCCTATTGACACCCTTAGTATAAGATGAACTACTGGAATTAGGGGTAGGGAACAATGGTTTAGTAGTAATTCATGGCCCAATATATCTCTTGACTGAGGTCCTAATGCATAGGAAGTTTGTTTGGTTGCATCTAGGTAAACCACCAGCATTCTGGTTGATCTATACACTTGTGATAAAGTAGTTGGGTTGGTGAGCTTGACTGCAATGTTAAGCTCATGTTTCAACTCTTCGATAAAGTAACTAATTGCATTTTCTTGAGATAATCTCACCCTATTCAGATTCCCCTCAAAAACATCTTAATATTCCTTCATACTACCAATTTGTTTGATCTTTTTGATTTTCTTCCTCGGATCATCAAAATCAGCCCAAATCTTTCGACTAGTGGCATGGTGACATACTCGTTGGTACTTGATCATGCCATGAGCCATCAGGCATTGAATACATGCTGGCCAATGAGCATGATGTAACTTCAATATTGCACGCTGTCTCTTCAATTGCATTAGACTGATATAGAATCAGTTTTCGCTAGTTGAAAAGTTTTCCTGCACAACCTATCGAAATAATTACGCAATTTATTCTTGGATAGTTTGTTGGATGTTTATGCTTCAAGATGTCATTATTATTCACTTTTCAGAAGAAGAAGAAAAGACAGAAGAAAGTTGTGGTCTAATACAAAATGCAACACAAAAGAACACTTAGAAAAATTTGGTAAAACGCCAATAAACATAACTCGAACAGAGATCCGAATGTTGCAATATGTAATTCCATTTCCTCATATCGAATTAGAATGAAATATATGTATATACAATATTTCTTAAAACAATTTCATTTACTAACAACTCAATAAAATAGACAGTAATCCAAGTTCATGTTATGATTAGAACAATCACTTGATCTCATAATTACACCACTAAAAAATATCATATATTGAATGCAAAAGTAACATAAAGTTTTTAAAACAGACAATACCAATTATTAATATCTTACGGATTATTTAATCCTTCATACACTTCTTTGCAAAGGTAAGTGCTATAAAAGTTATTTAGTGATCTCTTAACCAGCTGTGTCGATTGGCTACTACTAATTTTGGAGGATTGTGTTGAATTATATAAGTCAAGTATGATAAATCTTAATTTTGAAAAGGGGTCATTATAAAAGGTATAAAGAGAAAGGATCACACAAGATAGGTATTTTTCTTACCAGTTTTCACTGCTCTAGCAAAAAGTAGATAAGTATTTAATTTGTAATTGTTCAGTTTTTGTTAAAGATTTGAATCCTAGACGTTAATCCAAAATATTTAATTTACACATCCAGAGGTCTTTGCTGTATTCCACAAATCTATATACTCGATATATTGTTTATGAAAAAAACTGTGATGTCTTATAATATGTATTTGGTGAATATACGAGTTTACAATTACGAATCAAATCTCATTATATTCAATAAAAGTGGTCTCAAAGGTATTCGAAAATACTAATTTTTTTAACGATTTAAAATAATAGTTGGGATCAAAGTGGGTCCTGATCGATCTTTTTGACACTAGAATAGTTAAAAGTCATTAAACGATGGAAAAAATAAGTTTCTCTTTTAAGGAAGTCAATAATTCCAAGGCCAATTACATATATAATCCTTCAAACGTGACACAGAATATCAAAATACCATTTTTCCTCCGTTCGCTTTTACTTGTCCATTATACTAATAATATATTTTTACTTTTACTTGTTAATTTTATCAAATCAAAAGAAGACTATATTTTTTCTCCTATTTTACCTTTATCATTAATTACTCATTTCACAAATCATTTTCTAAAACTTCTCAAAATACTATTGTTATTATTATGAATACTATGGTAAAATATGCATTTTATCTATTATTTTTTACGGGGCGTGCAAAATTCATTATGAATAAATAAAGGTGAATGGAGGGAGTAATTAGATAGGAACCAAAAATAAAAAAAACCAAATAAAAAATAAATAAACAAATTTCCCCTTCTCATCCCTAGTCATATTCTTCGTCTCAAGAGAAAACCAACACTGCCCCATTTCTTTTCCCTCCATTTTTCTTCTTCTAAAGGTTCCAAAAAGCAGAGCATATGCAGTAATAAGACGAGTGATTCAATTGAATTCATCACTTTCGATGTAAAATCTAAATTTATATGTAAAAGTATACTAAAATTATGTAATAAATAGTAAATGAATTCATTGCTTTAAAAATATAATGGGTTTAGTGTTAAAATTTTTAAAAATTGAATCAACAAAATTTAAAAATTTAAATCATGAATCTGCCTCTGCCAATTAGAGATCTTCCGTTTGGTTAACAATGTCTCCTTTCAACAATTTCTGTACATATGTTTCCATTATGAACTTTGCTGCTTATCATACAGTATTTTTTTGTGTTTGTTCGAATGCTCCAAAATGGCATTTCCATTATCCCATACTACCCGACAACTTCATTTTTTTGTGTGTGTGTTTAACATTTGCCTTCTGAATAGCTTTGACTCTTAGCCATCGTAATATTTTCAGCCGAAATTAGCTGAGATTTTGGGGAAATGGCATATTTTGTGATGAGGAAGAAAATGGAAATTATGTGATGCAAATATGCAATAAACTATAGAAATCCTTATAAGTTAAAGTTCAATATTTTCATAAAGTTATGGCCTATATCATTTGGTTCTTTTCCTTTTCGCCTAAAACTGTGAATATACTAATGCTGAACTTCAAATGAGAGTAAGAACATTTTAGTTGAAAATATCTACTCTATTATGAGAAAAATAAGACATATATAGAAATAAATGAGAGAACATATATTATTCCCTTAATAATGAAAATATATATATACAAGAGATAACCTCCCTTCCACATTTTTCACCTGTTATGACCCTATCTTTTCTTTTCTTTGTATTTTACCTTTTTTAGTTTAATTTTATATGCAAGTTGAACCGGATAAAAGAATTTTTACATTATTAAATCACCAAAATTTTAATTTATCAATATATATAAGTTAAATTCATTTTCTTTTGTTTTCTTTTCTCTTCTCTTTCTCTTGGTACTTTTTTTCCGTTAATCTTTGGTTAAATACAGACCAACGGCTGGGACAATGAGCATAAACTAATTGAGAAAAGACATACTGTAACAAGGAAAGGGTACAAATGCCAATAACATGTTACAGGGCAAAAGAGTATGAAACATTGAAACTAACCTAAAATGTAATCCCAAAATCAAAACCTAACACTGAAATACAATAATGTTAAATATACACAGCAAAATGACTAAAACTAACATCAGTACTTTGATTCATCATAATTTATTACCTCCTTGACCGTTTCTTCGGCCGTTTTGAAGAATCATCCTTTTCACTATTTTCCCTTCCCCGCTTTTCCTGCACAGTTTCTTTCCCACCTCTCTTTGGCGGTCGACCTACACTTCTCTTCGAAGGACTACCTTCCTCTTTGCCTCCGCCTCCGCCACTGCCACCACTTCGCCTCACCGGGGTTTCTCTCCGTTCATCAACTCTTTTCTTTTGCTGCTCTCTTTTATTACCTTTAACAACATCCTCTGTAGGGTTCTTTAGTGCCTCCATCAATGTCCCTTTCGTCGGAGAATTCTTTTTTATTCTCTTCAAGAAGTCCGCTGCAGCTCCTCGTTTTTTAGCTTCTTCTTTCTTCTTCTCCGTTTTCGCTTCTTCCTTTTTGTCCGCGTTGGTATTGGTTTGCTTAGTATTCGTGGTTTGGTTGTTGGATTGTGAAGCATTACTGTTTGGACGGCCTTTATTGCTCCTCCTCATACTTCTTACCCCCGTCACAGGCTTTTCTTTCATCCCAAACTTGATTGAACTTTCTTCTTCATTTGAAGAAGTCTTTATGGGTGGCTTTGGATTCAGAGGAGGTTTAATTTCAGCTTGTTTTTCTGGCTTGTTATTACCAGAAGCTGCTGCTTTAGCTGAAATGGAGCTTCTCTTGCGGCAGACTACTATAGGAGCTGTAGACTTGTGTTTTGCAAGCAAAGAATCCGATCTCTCCAATTCGGGCTTGGGTTGGATCCTTAAGGGTCGGGGTCCCGGTGATGGATCCTTTGGTTGGGTTCTGTTCTTCTTTAATTCTTCCATGACAATGCCACGGAGTTCATTAGCTGCAGTAGACTCTGGGGATGACTTAGGGAAGTAGACAATGGCATTGTTGAAGATGAGTAGGAGGTCCAAGTAGAATTTGGAGGGGCAAGAGTAATAGGACCCGTCATCTATCCGGGCTTGAACCGTTTCAAGATCCACATGCTGTCGGATCATACTCTTGTACTTGTCCGTTTTCTGCATCGAAAGTCAATGTGATAAACGGTTTAGATGCAGCTTTAATTTGTTTATAACACCACGGTCTGGAAATAATAAAATATGATAGGTTAGGTGTGGCATATTCCGTTCGTCGGAGAGGAAGAAAAGAAGGAAAATATATAGGAATGGTAGACGTTAGCACACTAAAGATTTCAAAAAAAAAAGATCCGTCATACTTCCCACCACTACGCCAAAGAAAGTGGGGTAGGGTTGACCTAAATCACGCGTTCTCTCTAGTAGTCTAGTAAGAAGAATTTCATCTCTTGAAAAAATAGGATGAGAATAAACCAATGTGTGTTTCACCTCCTACCCAACACCCATGCACGTTGCATTGTTTTCCCAATCACAAAAACAGTAAGAAATTGTCCAAAATATCCTCCATCATTTTAATCTTTTCTTCAATCTAAGTGTAGCAAGCACATGGAGGCTTTTCAAAAACCTTCATCTAGGTGATTCTTGGATTCTAGCTTAATTCCAAAGATTTTTTGGCATCTAACATTATTAATTGTGACTTGTTTCACGACATTTTGTTTACTAGAACTGTCACTGGATTCAGTAATGTCTTGAATCGATTTTTCTTTACTGCTAAAAATATTTGCATGTGTAAATACTTTGAGATGTCGTTTAATTACACTTTTTCATGAAGACTTAAATAGTTAAACTTGTACTATGCGATCTCAATATTGCAATTAAACATACTATTATTTGTTTGATGAAGATTAAACATACTATGTCTAGGACATAAAATTTATACAATATAGTGGAATATAATGATCTTAAAGAAATCATTTAACTTACGGTATATCAGGGAGTGAAATCAATCTTGGACCATGCGATCTCACATAATTTAACCGTGGTGACACTTAAAAGCAGAATGGTTAAAATGGGAAGTAGGTCAAAATAGGTCAAACAATGGAAAGAATAAGGAAGCAAGGCAAAGTCTGTATTGGGCTTCTGAATACCGTCTTTTAAAGCCCATGATAATGGGCTGATCCATGGTATTCACCTGATCCATAAATGGATATTTTTTTGAAAAATTGGCATCCGATGACAACACATAACAGGAATGGGTAATTTTTTAACCTTATATTAGGTTGGCAAAGATAGCCCGAAATAATTGGCATTATATAGCCAAATCCTAAAAAAACTACTCTCTTAAACCGTTTGCTTACCCCTCCCCCCCTCCCTTCGCCGCTCACTTCTCTTCTTGTTCACTGCTTCCCTCCCCCTTTTCTTTTCTTGTATTTCTTCTTCTATCTCTTCTCTTTCGCTCTCATAGTTTAGCAAAAATTCTTGCAAATTATGCAAAAAAATCAGTAGGATAAAAAGGTAAGGTTGATCTCACATCAGAGAAAATCATAAGCAAAAACTAAGAGAGAAAAAACGCATTTCAACTTTGTTTTTCTTCTCTTTTTTTTTTTTTTTTTGTTGGATTGAACGAATGGGTGAGATTGAAATTGGTTGAAAATACATAAACGAGCTATATACAAAATTTGAGCAAGATTAGAAGTGATTTAGACTGGTTTCAGGTAAAAAAATCAGACCTAAAAAACCAACTGCAAAATGTGTATATCACATCGTATATCGTGTATATCAGTGTATATCACACACAGGTTTTTCGGACGTCTGTGTATATCACTTTGTATATCGTGTATACAACACATTTTTTTATGGACGCCCGTGTATATTACATTGTATATCGTATATATAACACAAATTTTCATGGATATACACAGATACACATAATATACATAAGATATCACTGATGTAAATAGAGATATACACGGGATACAATAGGGGATACACACGTGGAGTCGTCTTGAACTTGAGTTTTCAATCTAAAATGTATTATACAAAGAAAGAAAATAAAATTTTAATATGTTTTTTTTGATATACACATTATTATTATGTTATACACTGTGATATACAAATAATATAATTATTAATATGTTATATATATTTGGATATACAGATAAAAAAACTAAAAAAGTAATAAAAAAATATTAGAAAGTTTTTCCGGATACTATTAAAGGAAATGGAACCTAATTTCTAGGGTGGTGGCAGATATGAGAGAAGAGAGAGGATTTTAAATATTTTTTGATATTTTTAAGAAAAATAATTTTGATAGGGCTTATTTTTAGGATGGTGATTGAACATTAGAAGAGAGAAAATAATTTAGGCTACCATATGTCAAATCCTAAAACGTTAATTTTTTTTATGCCAATTGTTGGATCATGCCATGCCTAATCCCCTATTTTTTCCTTATTTTAAAAAAAAGAGCCTAAGATTAAATTCTAGTGGTTCCAAGGTGCTATGCTACGGCAAGACACAAACAAGGCATTCTCGTTGGTGGGACCCATTCTCCATCCAAATTCACCAATTTCCCGGATTTGTTCGGGTTGTAGATGGGACCTATCACGCTACCCTAATTTTCATAAAGTACAAATCTCGACATCCATGACGCTTCATATTCTCACCCCTCCCCCCTCCCCCCCAAATCTACCTACCAAATTTTACTGCCAAAGGTTTCGTTTTCGTTCTTTTACGAGAAGAATTTGGCATCATACATTATTTAATAAAATAAAAGGGTTTTAATTTTTACTTCATTAACAGTGCAAAAGTTTGCACAATTAGATTACGTAAAAGTACATATATGAAAAAATAAAATTATTTTGTGCCTCACGACACTATGTATATGAGGCCTCTTTTAAAAAAAGATTGTTTGACATCAGATCACATTTAAGTAAAGCTCTTGACACTGTCAAACCACACTTGACCATATAGAACTGTTTACGATGCCGGTTAATAAAATATTAAGTATATTTTAAAATAATCTACCTTAACAACTGAAGTAAGTTTTAGATGAGTATATTGTCATAAATTGACGGAGCCGAACAAGGTACCGTTTTAGGGAAACCCAAACCCAAGTTAGCAAAACTTGTAAATCTGTTAAAATACAAGTTTTATGACTAGAAAATAAGGGGGTATTAGGTAGCCTATTTAAAAATCTAAAGTTAGGAAGGCTGCAAAATAATATTTCCTCTTTTGCATGAACGCAGTTAGATCAATTACAGAAGCTCCTATTCTTTTTTGATAAGTAAGAATAATCAACAATTTTCCTCGACTGACACATGTAGACAACATATGGGAGACGAGTCCAATTATTGATTTTCCTATGCATGCAAATGAAATATGAATCTAAAGATGGAAGGAGCATAATAATTTTTGGCAGAAAAAGAAAATTTAGTCAACAAACATGTGAAGACCACGTACACGTCATGTATTGAAGCCCCTACTCTGTTATGTTTTATCCACTTTTCTCTTTTACTAGGAGCATTATCATCTTCTTCTTCTTTTTTCAATTTCCCCTTCATCAATTTTTTGCATGTAAATTCTTTTAAATGAATCTCACCCGTCCGATATTTGTTGATAAATAAATTACCTCATTTTCCAATCTGTTTTATTCTTTTCATTTTTTTAAAGTGGTCCAAACGGTCAAAATCGGATCACCAAATGGTTGTAGGCCAACCAATTTGAAAATGCGAAGTAGAGAATCATTACCTGGCTATCTAGCCGGCGCTTGAACATAGAGCCGCGCTTATACGACCTGATAATATCTAAAAACTCAATTAGCGGCTCTGATTTCGCCGCACCCTCCCCTTTATTAAGTCCGACGGCAGGAGAACCCGTCTCCACCGCATCTCCGCCGCTTCTACCACCATCGCCACCGCGCTGCCGCTTTTTCTTCGTTAAAGTCGCCGTGCTCTGCACGTCACTGTTTTCCTTAGTCTCTTCCTTCGACTCGCCCGACTCGCGACTGATTTTCTTTTCCTCGTGTCTATCTGAACTACTACCGTTATACGAGTCCTCTTCACTTGCCGGTTTAACTTCCTGAACCGGTCTAAATACACCCGTCTCGACCGGTTCCTGTTCGTTTTTAACAAGGATTTCTCTGTTCTCCGTCGAATTAGACTCGTTGAATGACCGGTTTTCGCGGTCTGACTCCTCGCTGGACCCAGCCTTTCCGGTGGACTCCTCCGGTTTGCCATCGGAACCGCTGTTATTGTCGTTTTGCGATCTCTCTTCCTTTACATCCTCCAGATCTGGTTTCTGGCCATCGTATAAACTCTCCTCCTTCAAGCTCTGCTCTCTCTCTTCCTCCATCTTCTTCACTTTCAACTGCAACGACCTGTTCATATCACATCAGAGATCAAAATCTCTCAGATCCAAATACTCAATTTTTTTCCACGTAAAAAAATTTTAAAAAATAATAATTCTCACATACACTGAAAAAAAATTAAATTTTAAAAAATAGAAACTAAAAAAACGACACAAGGACACAGAGAAATTTACTGGATCGAAAGATCGTAGCGTTGGACCTCTTGTTTAAGCTCAGCAACACGGAGTCGTCTCAACTCTTCTATCCAAGGAGTCGTTACATCTCCGTCACCATCGACTCCGTCGTCAAAACTGTCGTTGATTTTTTCATCATCATAACTGTTGTTGTTATTGATGAAGCGGCGGCGGAGGTCACGGTATTTATCTTTACAAATTTGAGCGGTCAATAGGGCGGGTAAAGAGCTACGGCTTTGGAGTTCCATGGCGACAGATTCCCAGTCCTTGAGACCATGCCTTTTCACTGCAAACGCTAACAAAAGTTCCTCCCATGTACTCCATGTCGTCTTCTTCTTCGTTGTGCCCGACTCTTTTTCCATGTTCCTTTATTTACACATAGACATACACATATATATATCTATATATACACACAAGACATAAATATATATATATATATATATATATATGTATAGTTTTAATCCCAGCACAGCATGTTGAGTCGAATGGAATAACTTAGCTAGGGTTTGATTAGGTATTCTGCTTTTTTTGGTTAAGTTTCGTCTTCTTCGTCTAGATTAATATACGTCTTTTATTTTTATCCTTTTTGGTGCTCCCGTTTTATTGTACTAGAGTCTGTGTGGGTTTTTGAACGGGTTGAAGAATTGAGGACTTTGGGCATTTATAGGTGTAGCCATGGGCCTGATCTGAAGCACGCGATTGATCTGAGGATTGACTCTTTTGGCCTTTAATTTAAGTCGGATTTTCCTTGCCTGACCTTCCTTCAAATTGTTTCGGAAGCGGTAGCACGTGCGAGTTGCGGAATTGGTTTTGCTACTTTCGCGGTTTATTTATCGTGTAAAGAAACTTTAATAAAATAATCTTAATTTTTTTTCTTTTTTCTTTTTCTTTTTTGTTAAGGAAAAACAGTACTAGTTGTGCTTTAAATAGGACTGGATATTCCAATTTTAAAGACTGCCCATCACCTCTACATCTTAGACTACCGAATTTATATTGCCATTTATTTATATATATATATATATATATATATATATATATATATATATATATATATATATATATATATATATACTAGTCTTAATGTACATACGATGTGCGCATATCCCATACTAATAAATATATTATTTTTTAACATTACATAAATATTATTAAAATATATTTAATTATAAAATAAATATTAAAAGAAATTTAAAAACAAAAGAATCACGAAAATAGGGATCGGGAGTTTCTTGTTCATTGAGTCCTAAAAAAATATTTTTTTCTTAACTCTTCAACATATTACGAATATAATATATAAGAATATTTAACGTAAAATTTATTTTTAAAGAATAACAAAAATTAATTAATTTGAGTTTGGTGCTTTTCTAAAAGTATAGATATACAGATCGATAATAATAATAATAATAACAACAACAATAATAATAATAATAATATAATTTTTAAATATGTGTTGAATGTTTATCTCAAAACAATGAATACAAACTTTAATATTATTTAAATATTATTTTAAGTTGTAAAATAATATTTTAAGAAAAAAGTTCAGTTCTTGAAAATCATGAATTCTTATATTATTTAGTTAATGCAATAAAGGAAGAAATCGTATCTTACGGAGTTCATTTCATATCTTAATGAATTACCACCATACTATAGAATTTTACTAGAATACTCGAAAAACATACGTTTATATTACATTATAGAATTATTATTCAATGATTATCGATAGTTATTTAATACTGAAATATCTTATTAATATTGATAAAGTATCTCCAATGGAAACTAAAACTGTGAGTTAATTTTATTGTATATGACCAGGCATTCTTGTGTAATGGAATCATCCACTTATTTTTCATTATATTCCTTTCTTTCACTTGCACCTTATAATTGTATAAAACGGGAGACTATGCACATACCATTTACAAACTAATAAAGCCTATGCAAAAGACAAATGAAATGTTTGAACTATAAGAAGAAAAGGAACGCGTCTCACCTTGAACGAAATAATTCCATGTTTACAAAGTCATTAGAAAAAATACCATATTAGCAACATAATACGACTCGATATATTTTTTAAAATCTCTTGCCAATAATTCTCTATCAAGATGATCGCCTTAGCTTGCTCCACCGGAAAAGAGGCCTTTAAACTTGAAATCAACAACTTCATACATAAGAAAACAGTCTAAAGAAGTATACTATGAAGAAATCGATTTTAAAATTAAAGCACAGGCTTGTTTGAAGTAATTATTGTACCTCTAACTTTCATTCATTGACTCTTGAAAAAAGAATTTATACATAAGTTACTTCATATCTCAAATTCTATGGATGAATAATTTTGAAAATATATTACCATACTTAACCGTATTAGAAAATATGGTATATCCACATTACATATAAAAGAATTATAGTTATTGAAGAAACTAATAAGTTTGGAGGAAAAAAATAGAGAAAAAACAAGTTTTGAACCAAAAGATTATTTTCTCTTGATTCTTTCTCACCTTTTGTACATGAAAATATGTATATGAATTGCTGTATAAGTGCTGGTATGCTATTTTTAGCATGACTCTAGTATTCAATAATATTAGTACAACCTAAACCCACACAACTTAGGTTTTGGCTTACAAAATAAATTCTTTTAGTTTCCAACTCTAAATTACGTGAATCTCTACATTATGTCACGTAACTTAAATAAGGAAATTATTTATATAATGCAAAATCTTAATGGATTTAAAAGTCTTAAATATTAAAATTCTTTAAGTAGTTTAATTAAGATTAAATTTAATAGCTACAATTTAGTTGATTTAAGGATCCTAAATATTAGAAAAATAATTAAATTACTGTTTTGTCTAGTGCAGAATCTATTTTTAAAGGATAAAAAAAGAGAACAATATTTTGATAGGAATTTCGTGCTTTTAATATAAGCACAAAAACCCTTAATGAAATGTGTTCGCCTTTTTTACCTTTTTAAAATTAGAACTCACACTAGACAAAAAAATTATTTAATTATCTTCCTAAGATTTAGGACCTTTAAATTAACTAAATTTTTTAAGAATTTAAAATCAATCACTATACGTTGATTTAATTGTCCAACGAAATACATCCAAGTAACATATTCTATTTATCAATGCCATATAACCATATTTTATTTACCAGTGCCATATCTTTTAAGACAAGATAATTGCTTCTGTTATCTTTTAATTTTAATACAAAGTTGAAAAGGTTCTGAGTCTATACGAGTGAATATTATGTACCTTGGTTACAAAAAAATAAAATTTACCATCATGTAAAAAAAAATAGACATACAGGTATCAAGGGAGGAAGAAGACTCAACCCTAGAAAAAAAAAATCAGAAAATTTTAAAACCTTTTAATCTCTTTGTTATATAAAAAATAGCTTTAATTTATTTCCTACTTAAAATTTTTTATTTTAGAATATTGAAAAATTAAATCAGATTTTATTTATTTTTCTTCATGGAAATAAAAACTGGTTATACTTACTTATAATCTATAGTCATAATAAATATTGTTTACTAAACCTTCCTCTTAATTAGAAAAGTCAATCTTCAAATATATAATTTTCTACAATATATCACGTATTTTTTTATGTTGAGCAAGTTTTTAAATTTGTAATCTTTTTTGTTATTAAAAGTAGCTTACCTTCATTTTTTTTAAACATAAAATATTTTTTTTAGAATCTTGATGATAAATTAATTGTGAAAAAGTTACCATTATTTTTAAAGCTTCATTTTCTTTTGTATTCATTATTTGATAATTAATGAAAAATTCTGTTATTTCCTTGTAAGGTGATCTTAGGAATGCACTAGATCTCCTTTTCAAAAATTTAAGTTATTATTTAATTTTTCAAGATTTTAACATTTTAAGAAAAAATAATAACTATTTAATTAATATGGATGAAGATCTAAGAAATATTTTTTAAAAAATAGCTTCCTGAAGACTGGCCTTATTAGGTGACCGGAGTTTTATGAAAAATTGCATTATTTAGTAGATTAGAATTTCAAGAAATATATATTTTGGGATGTGGCGACGCATCTATAGGCATATAAATTTTATTGAAATTAAATTCGTAAAATAATTGGGATTATATTTTAAGTTCCACTACTAAAAATCAGGTAAAAAGCGACCGAAAAAAGCGACCAACTTTAGTAAATATATATATATATTTTAGTAATATATTTATACACTTTGGTAAAATATTAGCAAGAAAGCGACCAACTTTAGTAAATATATATATATATATA
>MCJB01049207.1:54492-70671 GCA_002018475.1 Nicotiana obtusifolia
TGTGTATAAGGGAATTTTCTAAAATATGTTCTCCCTTTTCTGAATATGCTCGTGTCTATATATATCAGTCTCCAAAAAATCAGAGGATATCTCTCCTAAAATCTATTTTTTTGCATGTGATAAAAGAGCATCTTTTTTAACAGATTTCTGGACAGCTGTCATATTTTCAGTTATAAACTTCTGAAATTGTATCCTTTAACCCAAATGTTTCCTACTTTTACTTATTTATTTTGCATTTAGGACCTCTCTAGCAGCTTCCTGCACAACAAACTAAGATTCTCTAGACTAATTCCCTAAATTGCCCTTCCTTACTTCAATTTTTACCTCTTCAGTTCTTGCCTTGTTGAACTTTTACTACTTTAATAAAATAG
The DNA here is from genome assembly GCA_002018475.1 of Nicotiana obtusifolia. NCBI lineage: Eukaryota > Viridiplantae > Streptophyta > Magnoliopsida > Solanales > Solanaceae > Nicotiana > Nicotiana obtusifolia. The sequence goes on from MCJB01049207.1 coordinate 54,864, forward strand.
CCATTTTCGAGCTATTAACAATAGAGCCAAATTACTCTAATTTAGCACTGAAAACCTAAACTAAAGAAAGCAGATTTTTAACGCAGTACACAGTGAAAACATAAAAAAAAGAAAAGAAAAAGAAAGAAATATACCTACTTGACACTGACTCCGGTGAACCTCAGCAAACACAAATAGATTTTGACATGCAAACGGGCTTAGCGTAGGTTGTCAAAGCCGAGTGACCGGATTCCGGTTATATTTCGAAATGGTTTAAAACTAACCTAAAATGATTGCTCTTGTCAAGAGCAATATATTCGTATAAGTTTCAAACCAAAACGAGCAAAAATTACTGCCGAAACCAACAAACTGTTTAGCTAGGTTTTTTAATTTTTTTTTTTTAGATCTAAAATCGGTGAAGTTGTAAGGAATATTGAGGGAAATGGCTTGGGGATTAGGAATGAGGAGGTGAAGGTGGTCCTAGGGGTGTGGTTTTAGGTCGATTTGGGGGTGGATTAGGGTGAGGAGCCGCCATGGCTTCAATGAGGATTTGGGGGCGGCTAGGGTTTCGGATTTCAGAGAAGGGGTCGTTTGGAAGATGAAGAAATGGGGTGGGGAGGTAAGATTCAGACATATATATAGTGAAAGGGGGTTAGTTGTGAGCCGTTAGATCAGTTGAGATCAACTGCTCAGATCAATCCACTTAATCCAAACGACGTCATTTGGGGTACGGGGGGAATCGGACCCGGTTTGGGTAATTACCCTTCGGCTGGTTTGGTAACAATTGTTTTGGGCTTGTTTAATTCAAATTAGTAGCCCAATCTGATTTCCTTTTACTCTTTTGTTTTGTTTTCAATTTATTGTGTTTTTTTAATTTTCTTTTTCTTTTTTATTATTTTGTTAAAACTAAAAATCCTAATAATTAAAAATTCTAACTTATCTAAATGTGAATTTAAACTACTTAACTAAGGATAAAAATTATAATAACACCTAATTCTAAGAGTTAAAAATTAAAAATTAAGAAAAGTGTGAAAATGAGCTATTTTTGTGATTTTTCAATTTTATGAAACAAACAATTACTAATTTAATTCAAAAATATATATAAAAAAAATCCTATATGCAATGCATGATATTTATGTATTTTCATGATTTAATTAATTGAAAACTAAACAAGCAAGGAAATGTAAGTAATTTAAAATCTAATAAAATTCCTAAAAATAGCGAATAATAATTAAAAAAATCTATTTTTTGATTTTATAGGAGTATTTTGGGTACGGCAAAAATCGCGTGCTCACAGCTGCCCCTCTTTGCTCGGAGACACGAAGGATTTTCGAGCAAAGACAAAATGAGCAATTCTGCGGGATTTTTGCCTATCCGAAACTCCATGAGAAGCATTCTTAAAAAGAGTTCGGCCGAATCTTGCTTCAAAGGTTACCTACATATCCTTGGCTACAAAGGAATCAGGTCAGTGTAGTTCTGGAAGTTTTGGTAGCGGGGACTACCAGGAAGCTGTGATTTTCACTGTTGCTGCTGCTGTTACTGCTTGCTGCGCTCCTTATTACATCAAAAATAGAAAAATAAAAAGCTAAGCTAGCTACGTCTATCAACTATGAGTTACAAGATTCCTATCTACAAATCTCTTGACGCTTGATCTTGAGTCTTAGCTGGTTCTCGAGGTAGACTTCGATCTGAATCTCAACGCTCGTCAGTTGTAAGTGCTGGTTCTTTCTTCAACTTTTGAATCAGGGCGGGACATGCGAAGCTTATGACATCAACCAAATTTTGAGCATATTTGCGTCCTTGTTCATTGCAGCATTTGAATTTGCTTCTTTTGTTCTTTTCTTTTCTTTATTCTGGATTTGAGATTCATTCTTTTGGTCATATCGGCCCTGTGCCTCGAAGGAAAACCTGCTTAGACACCAAACCAAATCAAGCGAACAAAATTATCCTGCCCTAGTTCCGTTGAGAAAAACTTGTGAGCTATTTGCAACTAAAAGCTAAACTATTTCTCTATTGAAAACAGTAAAATAAAGGAAGGATTACTAGGTTATGCTGGGAAAACAAAAGTTCCCGGGTTATGCCGAGGATGTTATCGGTCGATTCTACTGCGGAAAAGAAAAAGAGTTCGTGGGTTATGCCAGGGTAAAAGAAAAAAGGTCCTTGGGTTATGCTAGGGAGCCCACGGATTATGTCGGGGATAACAAAAAAATAAAGGTCTTTGGGTTATGCCAAAAAGGTCCATGGGTTATGCCGGGGATAAGAGAAAAACTAAGTCTTTGGGTTATGCCAAAGAGGTCCACGGGTTATGCCGAGGAAAAGGAAAACAAAGGTTTTTGGGTTATGCCAAAGAGGTCCACGGGTTATGCCGAGGATGAAAGAAAAACTAGGTCTTTGGGTTATGCCAAAGTTGTTCGTGGGTTATGCCGGGGAATCCACGGGTTATGCCGGGGAAAAGAAAAATAAAGGTCTTTGGGTTATGCCAAAGAGGTCTGCGGGTTATGCCGGGGAGTCTACGGGGTTATGCCGGGGAAAAGGAAAACAAAGGTCTTTGGGTTATGCCAAAGAAGTACACAGGTTATGCCGGGGATGAAAGAAAAACTAAATCTTTGGGTTATGCCAAAGAAGTCTGCGGGTTATGCTGGGGAGTCCACGGGTTATGCCGGGGAAAAGGAAAATAAAGGTCTTTGGGTTATACCAAAGAGGTCCACGGGTTATGCCGGGGATGAAAGAAAAGGTCTTTGGGTTATGCCAAAGAAGTCCGCGAGTTATGCCGGGGAGTCCACGGGTTATGCCGGGATAAAAGAAAGACTAAGTCTTTGGGTTATGCCAAAGAAGTCCAAAATAATATAGGAAAGAGTTTGGAGGAGACTTCCCTCTGATTAATGCTGCAAAGCTGTTTTTAGCCTTTTTACAGTTTCTTTCTGGTCGCACTTGCTTCTTGCGAGGTTGCTTTGGATCTCACCAATTTCCTGTTTTCAAAATGAAGAGCAATTGTTAGTTTGAAACAGTGATTGGTCTTGTGGCTTTGATGATTCTGATCACTGGATTTTGGCCCAGCTTTTGGCGAGAACCACTGCTTCTTGCTTGGTTTTCTAAAAGTTGATCTCTTTCTAGAACCAAGGGACTCAATTTTCGTAACTTTATTGTGACAGCTTGCCCATATGGGACTTTGTCTTTTCACTTTTTCTTGCCTCTGGGGCTTTTGCTTTTGGATTTCTTTTCATTTTTCACAACTTTGGGTTTCAAAGCATCAACCATCATGGCCAGTCGGGGTCGACTTGATGCAATCGCTGAGGCTAGTACTTCTTTTGGATCTTGCTTTTATTAAGCGGGACATAAACAAAAGGCGAGCGAATGAACTTAGGAAAGTGTCCCTTTCGGGGAAGGGAGAAGGACTTATCTGGGGTGCATGCAGACTTCCCATAGGCATGACATGCTTCTTGGACTGGATACCCGATCTGCGCAACTATCCAACTTCTCATAAACCCATCACGATCTGTATTCTGAAAACGAGAAACCTTGCCAGGATTCTTTCAGTACCAATAGTGGCGAGGATTTTTGCTTTTCGATCAATGGCGCCCTTTGCGGGTTTTCGCCAATTGACCTCTCTCATTTCTCTTCTCACCGTCGCCTTGCAGTGCTCTTTGCGAGTTTTCACTAACAAGACTCTCTCATTTTTTGTTTCTCTGCGTACATCGCCTTACGGTGCCTGTGTGGGTTTTCACCAATAAGACTCTCTCATTTTATTTCTCTCATTTTGAATGCATTCTCTGATTTGGAACCTTTCACCGATTGATCGGAAGGACTTGAGCAGGATTGGTAAAAAGAGTTTTGATTGGATTACACTTTGGAACATTTCAGGCGAAACACCGCCGAACCATTATAACATCTGCCCCAGTTTTATTTTTGGGGAAATTTGGATTTTTATTTTGGTGTGACTGAACCTCAGGGAGAGGCTGCCTACGTATCTTTTTGGAATCAAGTCAGACGTAGTTCAGGCTACATTTGTTTTGGATTTTTATTTGTTTTTTTTTCTTTTCTTTTCTTTTTCTTTTTTTTTTCTTTTTTTTTTTATTTATAACTTTCCAGTGATGCTTTCGAGTTCCAAAGAGGGTAATCAAAGAAGAATAAACGGCTCAAAGGGTTGGCAAATGATTGGAGTGTTTGGGGTAGCGAGAATGAAAGCCTTCGTCATCTCAATCGAAAAAATTACACATAGTACCTTTTGACTGCATCCGCATTCACTGCTGCTTCGGGATCATTTCCTTCAATGTCTCCCAAGTACAGTGCTCCTCTTGGCAATATCTTTTTGATGATATATGGGCCTTTCCAATTAGGAGCGAATTTTCCTTTTGCTTCCTGATGATGGGGAAGAATACGCCTTAGAACGAGTTGTCCCACTTCAAAATTTCTGGGCCGTACTTTCTTGTTGTAGGCACGGGCCATTATTTGTTGGTATAACTGGTCGTGGCAGACTACGGCTATTCGCTTTTCATCAATCAGGGTTAACTGTTCCAGGCGGGTTTTGACCCACTCACTATCTTCAATTTCAGCTTCAACAATGATCCGTAAGGAAGGAATTTCAACTTCCGCAGGCATCACGGCTTCAATGCCATAAACTAAAAGTATGGGGTTGCTTCGATTGATGTGCGCACAGTAGTGCGGTACCCCAACAATGCAAACGGCAACTTTTCATGCCATTGCCTGGAACTTTGAATCATTTTCCTCAAAATCTATTTGATGTTTTTGTTTGCTGCTTACACGACGCCGTTGGCTTTAGGCTGATAGGGAGTAGAGTTCCTATGTGTTATCTTGAATTGTTCGCATATTTCTCTCATCAAATGACTATTCAGGTTTGCAGCGTTATCTGTGATGATGGTTGAAGGGATACCAAAACGGCAGATAAGATTGGAATGCACGAAATCCACCACAACTTTCTTGGTAACAGATTTGAGGGTGATTGCTTCAACCCATTTCGTGAAGTAGTCGATGGCAACCAATATGAATCTGTGCCTGTTTGAGGCTTTAGGCTCGATCGGCCCAATGACGTCCATGCCCCAAGCAACAAATGGCCAACATGATGACATGGGATGTAGTTCTATGATAGGTGCATGAATCGAACCGCCGTGCACCTGACACTGATGATATTTCCGAACAAAACTGAAGCAGTCTTTCTCCATGGTCATCCAGTAGTAACCTGCTCGGAGGATTTTCTTTGCCAAAACATACCCGTTCATGTGGGGTCCGCACACTCCTACGTGCACTTCATGCATCATTTTTCCAGCCTCTTCGGTATCAACACATCTTAACAATTTGAGATCCAGAGTCCTTTTGTATAAGATATCACCGCTCAAAAAGAACCCACTTGCATGTTGTCTGATGCTTCTCTTTTGGTCTCCGCTGGCTTGATCTGGGTATTCTTTAGTTTTCAGAAACCTCTTGATGTCATGATACCATGGTTGAAAACTTGTTTCTGCTTCAACCGTATTACAATAGCCATGCCTTTCACGGATTTGGATCTCCAAAGGATCGATGTGGGCATTGCTTGGGTATGGCAGCATCGAGGCCAAAGTAGTAAGTGCATCAGCTAATTCATTGTGACAACGTGGGATGTACCTGAAATCTATTGATTCGAATCGTCTGCTCAGATCTTCCACATGCTGCCTATATGGAATGAGCTTGACATCTTGGGTCTCCCATTCTCCTTGAGCTTGTCGGATAATCAGGTCCGAGTCTCCCATGATTAACAATTTTTTGACATCTTGGGTGATTGCCATGTTCATATCCATAATGCAGGCTTCATACTCGGCGGTGTTGTTTGTGCAGAAACCAAAGCCTAGCTGTGGCCGGATAATGCTGACCATCAGGTGAGATCAAGATTGCCCCAATTCCAACACCTTTTGCGTTTACCGCTCCATCGAAGAACATTTTCCAAGTGTTGGTGTCTTTGGATATTACCTCAATTGAATTTACCTCCTCGTCCGGGAAGTAAGTGTTCAAAGGTTGGTACTCATCATCGATCAGATTTTCAGCCAGATGGTCTGCTAACGCCTGGGCTTTCATTGCCGTGCGAGTAATATAGACTATATCAAATTCTGTGAGTAGGATCTGCCACTTTGCTAACCTCCCGGTGGGAATTGGTTTCTGGAATATGTATTTTAAAGGATCCAACCTGGTTATGAGGTAGGTAGTGTACACTTACAAATAATGCCTTAACTTCTGGGCGACCCAAGTTAAAGCGCAGCAAGTTCTTTCCAACAAAGTGTACTTGGCTTCATAACTGGTGAACTTCTTGCTCAGATAGTAAATGACCTGTTCTTTCTTTCCGGTCACATCATGTTGCCCGAGGACACAACAGAAAGAATTTTCCCAGACTGTCAGATACAAGAACAGAGGTCTCCCTGGCTCAGGTGGGACCAACACTGGCGGATTCGACAGATACGTTTTGATTTTATCAAAAGCTTCTTGGCACTCGTCCATCCATTTGATGGCCGCATCCCTCTTTAGCAACTTGAATATGGGTTCACATGTAGAAGTCAACTAAGCAATGAACCGGCTGATATAGTTCAATCTTCCCAACAAACTCATGACGTCTTTATTGGTTCTTGGAGAGGGTAGATCACGAATGGATTTTATCTTGGTCGGATCTAGCTCAATGCCTCTTCGACTGACTATGAAACCCAAGAGCTTGCCGGATAGGACTCTGAATGCATATTTGGCTGGGTTTAGCTTCAAATCATATTTGCGCAGCCGCTCAAAGAATTTCCTCAGATCTCGAACATGATCCTCCTTAGTTTTAGATTTGATGATTACATCATCCACATACACTTCTATCTCTTGATGCATCATGTCATGAAAAATAGTGGTCATGGCCCTCACGTAGGTTGCCCCGGCGTTCTTCTATCCGAATGGCATGACCCTATAACAGTATATGCCCTAAGGTGTGGTGAAGGCTTTCTTTTCAGCGTCTTCTTCATCCATCAACACTTGGTGATATCCCGCGTAACAGTCCACAAAGGACTGTATCTCATGTTTGGCACAATTATCAACAAGGATATGGATTTTTGGCAAAGGGAAATTATCCTTGGGACTTGCTTTGTTTAAGTCTCTGTAATCCACGCACACACGGGTTTTTCCATCTTTCTTTGGTACTGGGACTATATTGGCTAGCCACGTGGTGTACCGAACTACCCGGATCACCCCTGCTTTTAGCTGTTTCGTGACCTCTTCTTTGCTCTTGTCACTGATATCAGTTTTAAACTTTCTTTGCTTTTGCTGAACAGGGGGACAATCAGGGTACATTGGCAATTTATGAACCACCATGTCAACACTGAGTCCTGGCATGCCATCATACGACCAAGCAAACACATCTTTGAACTCAAACAAGAGTTGGATTAGTGCATCTCGGGTTTTTTCATCTGTGTGAATGCTTATCTTGGTTTCCCTAATTTCTTCAGAACTACCCAAATTAACCGGCTCGGTATCATTTAAGTTTGGCTTAGGTTTATTCTCAAATTGTTCCAACTCTCGATTTATATCCTTAAAAGCCTCTTCTTCATTATATTCTGGTTCTTGGTTCATTACTTCACAGTTAGACGTTTGGATCTGGGCATGAACTCCACAAGCATGTCATTTTATTTAAAGCCGCATTATTAGAACTGAAAAGAAGAAAGAAAAATAAAACAACAAAATCAGAAGAGATGAATGATGAAATATTGATTTTATTTCATTGAATTTTGAAGATAACAGGGGGTTTACATTTGGAATTAAAAGACAAGAAACTAGAGATAGGAAACTAAACAAAACATCCGAGTTACACCCTGGAATAACTCGTGATGCAGAAGAAGTGGCAAGACAGATCTCCCGGGACTCCCGCCTGATTGGGAATGGCGTAGCCTTCCAATTTTGCAGCTTGGCATTGGGTCCCATGTACAGCACCTCAGCGGTGCTTGAGCCTTCCCCTGGCTGAACCATGCAGTTTTCATACAGCATCTGTTTCATAGCCCCACAAATTTTCTCAATTTCTTAGACCGTAAAGGCTTCATCTTCCTCTTCTTCACTGTATTTAGGCTTGACGAATGTTTTGTACAAATGTGGAATCGGCTGAGTCAAGACCCACCCATCATTCTTCCTTTTCTTTGCCCATTTTATATCAGCTGGCGTGGGTCGGAAGCCTAACCCGAAGAATCCCTCGCTGGCAGTCGAGGTGATGGGTTCAGCTGTTCCTTGCAGCGATTTCCCGAGCCCTTTCCCAGGTTGATAGCCATGTCTGATCATTTCTTTAGCTACCATGATTGATGCGTTTGAAAGGAAGGGTTGGGGGCAAGGGTTTCCCTCTTCGCATTGGTCTGCGACTACAATTTCGAAGGCCTGATAGATTATATGTTCACTTCCTTCCCTTGCTTCAAGGCATGGGACTGATGGATCCCGATAAATTGATTGTTCATCTTCTCCATGAACCAGAATCTCATGGTTTTCATATTAAAATTTCACCATCTGGTGGAGAGTGGAAGGCACGGCCCCTACCGCATGGATCCACGACCGTCCCAAGAGAAAATTGTAGGAAGTGTCCATATCCAGAACCTGAAAGGTTACTTCGAAATCGACCGGGCCAATAGTCTGGACAGGTCAATTTCTCCGATAGTATCCGTCTTCAAGCCATCGAAAGCACGTACGCACACATCATTAGGTCTGATTTTCTTGGTGCAGATTTCCATGCGCTGTAGGGTTGAGAGCGGGCAGATATCTACCCTAGAACCTCCATCCAGCATGATTTTTTTTTTACATAATACCTTTCAGATTTGACTGTAGGTGAAGGGCTTTATTGTGGGCAGCCCCTTCGGGGGGAAAATTAATTTTGCTGAAGGAAATTTGGTGGATTGCAAAGAATCTTTCTGCCATCCTCTCCAACTGTTCTACCGTAGTTTCAATAGGCACATATGCTTCATTGAGGGTTTTGATTAAAACCTTTTGATGCTCAGTTGAGCTCATCAGCAGATATAGAAGAGAGACTTGATCGGGAGACTTTCGAAGTTGATCAATTACTTCGTAGTCTGCAATTTTTATTTTTTGGAAGAATGCCTCCGCTTCTTCGGGGCTTACCGGTTTCTTGGATGGGAAGTTTTTCTTTGTAGCATTATTTACTTCCCCCAAATTGAGATACCTCTCAGCCGGGTTGTCTTCCTGGATTTCCCCCGAGATCTCTTTGCCTTTGTATGTCACTACTGTCTTGCTGTAGTTCCATGGCACGGCAGTGGGGTCTGTCATGGGCCTTTGTGGCACGCGACCGATAACCACGGGCTTATTCAGCCTTGGTGGACATACCGGTCCCCGTACCACATAGGTCCCCTTTTGCACATACATTTGAGCCTTTTGCTTGTTTAATTTAAATCTCTTGGGGAGACTTAATGGCATTTGTTCTTTCTTGCGCCCTCGGGGGACATAAAGAACAACATCTTTGGAGGGCATTGCCCCAGTTTCAACTTTTATCTTCTCTTCCACCTTCTGAGGAACAATTTTGCTCTTCTTCTCTGTTCTGTCCTGTTTTGGGACAGCTTTTGGCTTTGTTTCTGTGTCAGCTATGGCGATGATGGCTTTCAAGGCTGGGTCAAATTTCCTGTCTTCACAAATCATACCAATGACCGGCCTATCATTGTGAGCTGGTAGTGGATTATTGGTTACATTGGGAATATCCTCGTCTCTCAGCACTATTCTTTTTTGTTCGATTAAATCTTCCACCGCTCTTTTAAATGTACAACAATTCTCCGTATCATGCCCTTCTTCCCCTGAGTGATATGCACATCGGGTACTCCGTTGGTAAGAGGGTGACTCTGGGTTTTGCCTGTTTGGGGGTACAGGCTGTAGCAAACCCATTTGAACCAACTTCGGGAACAAACTCGGATATGACTCGCCAATGGGTGTGAAGTTTGTTTTCCTTGGCGGCTCCCGAGCACGGAAATTATTTTGTGGGGGTCGGGGATTGTAGTAGGCTTGGTACGGAGTTTGATTTCTGGGAGGTGGAGCTCTATTTTGGTTAAATTGTTGTTGGGGCCTACCATATGGCTGAGCATTCATCCCTGCATATGGCAGTTGAGCATAGGTTATACCTTGATGAGGGTAGTAGTGTTGTGGGGTCCTTCCAGAGAAAAGAGGTCTGGGTGGACGGGGCTTTCTTGCAGTTGAAGCAGCCATCGATGATTCTTCTTTCTTTTTTCGATTCGCTAATCCTCCAGACCCGCCTTGGATGGCTTGGGAGGTAGCTCTGATGGCAGATTGACTCAAAATCCTCCCTGTTTTTAGACCGTTCTCGACCATTTCTTCGATTTTTATGGCCTCAGCAAACGGCTTCCCCATCGCTGACATCATATTTTGATAAAAATCAGCCTCTTGGGCTTGGAGAAAAACCGTGACCATTTCGACTTCGTTCATCGGAGGCTTCACCCTCGATGCTTGTTCACGCCTTTTGACGGCGTACTCCCTGAAGCTTTCAGAGGCTTTCTTCTTTAAGTTTGCTAAGGAATTTCTGTCGGGAGCAATGTCAATATTGTACTGGAACTGCCGGACAAAATCCCTTGACAAATCGTCCCAAGTATGCCACCGGGATATTTCTCGGTCCATGTACCACTCGGAAGCGATACCGACCAAACTTTCCCCAAAGTAAGCCATGAGGAGCTCTTCTTTGCCGCCCGCTCCCCTCAGCTGATTGCAATACTTTTTGAGATGGGCGATGGGATCCCCATGCCCATCATATTTCTCAAACTTCGGGGTTTTAAAACCTAACGGTAGATGCACATGAGGAAACATACACAGATTGGTGTACGATACACTTTTCTGTCCACTCAAACCTTGTATGTTTTTGAGACTTTGCTCGAGACTTCTCATCTTTCTAGTAATCTCATCCTGATCAGGAGTTTTTACATTTGTCTCTTGCCCTAAAGTAAACTCGCACCTAGGCAGTTGAGGATAAGCCGTTGCAGCGAACTGGGCTGATTCCATCGGGAAAGGCTGTGCTTGATATGTAAAAGGGGAAGGATTGAAGTTAGGCCTGGGCAAGGCAGGTTGTGTCGTGACTGAGCAAGATGGTGCAGTAAATATGTTTGAAGCTATACCTGACATTGATACCAGTGGGCGATCCTCAGAGGGTGTTCCCACAAAATTAGCAGTGATGGTAGGGTATCCCAGTGGATAGCTTATCGGGATGTTGGAAGTCCCACTGGCCCTGGGAAAAAGATCGGGGAATCCGGGAATTGCATTTGGCGGCTCTTTTCCAATTTTCCAAGCGTCCCACATTTCTATTATGCGGAGACGCAATAATCTGTTTTCTTCGGCAGCTGCCAATTCTAGAACCAAGATGCCTGAGATCGGATTTTCCTCTGCAATGGGAACTGTCAGCAAAGTTATCTCAGAAGCCATTTCGACACTTCCTTTTGATCTTGTGAAGTATGGATGGGACGCCAGATTACGACAAAACCAATCACCTCACTTGTAGAACCTATACTTAACAACAAACTGGTTAGTTTGGAGCAAATAACACATAGGTAATCACACGTTGGGGTGTGATGCACTTAAGCAGTTAAATGTGTTTCTATATTTTTCACAACGGTTGCACGTTTCATCCCGACTTTGCCTACTTCCCTCAAAAGTTCTTTTTCTTTTTCACTTTCTGATTTTCAATCTTTTCTTTTCATCCCGTTCTTGCTCTCTCTATTTATTTTTTTTCGTTGATCATTTTTTGGTTTTTTTAATGGGGATTGCGTAATTCCGGCAAAAAAATGTAAAAATAAAGAAATAAGTTTTTGGGAATTTTTGATTTCCATTAATAAAACTCGTATATTACAGACTCAATTCTTAAAGAGAAACTGCAACAGACTTGAAACAATTCTTAAAATAAAAAAAAACTAGAATACAGATTTGAAAATGTAAAATCAGGAATACATTAATGCTTCAGTTCCTGGGGCCTGTGGGACATCGTTCGGTCTTGCCACGAGCCTGTGTGCAAGATCTCCTTGGAGCTGCTCCAAATCACTCATTATCTGGCGGACAAATATCATTACCGCGACAAAGAAGGTGGTTTGAGTCATATCTTCGCATGCTTGGCATTTTGCGACAATGTATTCGGCAATGGCTCTGACCTTTTCTCAGACAACACCCTTTTCTTGAAGCAAGCGCCCTATTTGTTGATCTCGGGCTTTTAGCACCTGAGTGTCATGACGGCTCTGATTCTATAGCCGTTGCATATCATGCTTCATTCGGGCCATCAGATCATAGCAGTGCTCCCTATCAGCTTGAAAGTTTCGGGCCTGCTTGTCAGCCTCATTTTCAAGATTAGTTATCTTTCTATTCAAATCGGTGATTGTCCCTTCATATTTTCTCTTTATTTGCCGAACAAATTGTGCCCGCCCTTCTGCGTTTTTTGCCAATTGTTCTCGAATTTTCGCTTGATTTGCCTCGGACTTTTCTAGATTGTCTTGGCATTCAAGCACTTTCTTTCTCAAACTGCTTATGAGCTTTCCATCCGCTTGGCTTCTTTCCTGATTTCTGGCAGCTATTTTCATTTGCTGGATTTGAGCTTTGAGGGCTTCATTTTCTTGAATCAGCTTTTTCTTTTCACCCTCATCTGCAGCGGCTTGCTAACCATTCTCGAAATGAAGGTCCCTGACTTGCTTTTCTAGCTTGCTTATGGTGGCCCGATATTCATTTTCTTTGGCCAACCAATCCCACTGTGCTTGTGACTCTTCGATGAATTATTGAAGATGGAGTCTTTTGGCTGGTCGTCTGGACTCGACTTCTTTTTTGTACCAAGCAAGATAGCCAGATGAGACTTCACCTCGGGACACGTCACGCACACAAGTATTTGCTGGCAGGTATTGGCATTCACTCCAAATCTGACGAACCACCTTTTCAGGGAACTATCCATCAGCGCGGATCTCAATTATATGGCGGCTAAGGTCTTCATCTTTAGGCACCATTTGGCATCTCCCCAACTGTCTCAAGACCCGATATGGGGCATAGGGCTGGATACTTTTAAGACCCATCAGGAGAAAGTGAGGCCCAGTAGCTGGCATATATATGACTACGTCAACAGGACACCAGCCAAGTGTCCATTCTATCTGCTCCGCAGTAATGGAACGAAGATGGGCTATCCACTTTATGACCCCTTCGGGCGTGCTAAAACTTTCAACCCTTGCATGGAATTCCTCTATGCAGCTCTTTTCTGTCAATGCGTACCTCATGTATCGAGGACGCTGACATAAATGTTCAATCATCCATATTTGTAACAGAAGGTTGCACCCCTCAAAAAAGTCTCCTCCGGCTTTGCAGGTTGTGAGAGCTCGGAAGATTTCAGCTACTATCATAGGCGCGAGGATGCTTTTGGCTTGAGTGAGCAGGGTGCTGACGACCCCAGCTATCCGTATATCGATTTTTCCGCCTTTCCTAGGGAACACTACTAGACCCAGAAATACTACCATAAAAGCGAAGCACCTGTGCTCTTCCCATTTTAATCGGTTTCCTTTACTGTAGGTCTTGCTTTCTGGATTTTTAAAGCCTCATATATGCTCGTACCACTGATATATGAATTGCAGAGTAGAGAAGCCGTCTGCCAAATTCGGGTTTTGGACCCCCTGCTTATTTTCAGCATATCTAGGAATTTGTGTGGAGTGACGGCTCTTGGAGTGACCAAATACCCATGCCTCAACGGAGTTTTATTTTTTTCGATATACCCGGTTATTTCTTCCAAAGTGGGTGTAAGCTCAAAGTCCGAGAAATGAAAAACATTATGGGCTGGGTCCCAGAATGTAACTAAGGCCTTTATGATATCTCCTCTGGGCCTGATCGTTAGCAAGTTGGGGAGACCACCCAAATACAATTTAACCGTATTCTGCCCTGATTCACCCAAATCTTTCCACCACATGTGCAGCTCCAAAGGAATATTAGTCAATATCTCCATCAATAATTTTTTATTCGTGCTCGTTTTGCACATTTAAATTAAGGTGATTGATTTAAAACCAGTGAATTTTTCAAAAAGAGTCGATCTTGCACACATTTAAATAAACGGCTACTTTTGCAAATACGGCCCTTCAGCACTTCAAAAGAGAAGATTTTAGGGCTGTGCTTGCTAGGTAGTCAAAAATTGACATAGGTGGTCGTTTTTGCAAAAACAGCCTTCCGGCGTCCTTTTGGAGATATTTGGGCTATTTATGCAAGGACGACACTACCTAACCACTTTCATTTTCATTTTCAAAATTTCCTAAAATAAAATACTTAAAAGAAGAAAGGGGATTTCAGGATTTTTTTTTTGAAATTTATTTATTTATTTTTTATTTTATATATTTTTTTATTCGAAAGAAAAACTACTTTCCTAAGATTTTATTTATTATCAAAAATCAAGAAAGAAAGTATTTTTTTTAGTCTTTTAAAAGCAATATATATATATATATTGCCTTTTTTTTTAACTTTTATTTTATTTTATAAAAGCAAGAAAAGAATATTTAGAAAAAGTAAGAAAATATTTTTTGAGTTCTTATGTATAAAAGAAAAGAAAGTATTTTAGATTTTTCGTTTATTTAGAAAGGATATTTTTGGAGACCGCCGACCCAACGACTTTCTTTTTTGTTTTCATGTTTTTTTCACTTCAGAAAGACAAAATATTTTGGACTTCAATTTTTCAACATTCTTTTTAGATTTTTTTTTTGATTAAAATTTTTTCGTTTTCTATATTTTCTTTTCTCTCTTTTTTTTTAAAAATTTCGGCAGAGTTTTGGGTTATTTTGGACGCCTTTTTTTTTTTTTTTTAAAACGTGTAATCTCGATTTTCTCATACCTCAACTTCATCATTTTTTTTATTCTAACAACCGGTCAACATGCAAACCGAGAAAACAAATGCACAAGTAGCACGTAAAGTATGCGTCAAGATGGTCTTTGATTTTGGGGTCACCTGTCCTAGACGGACCCAACCCCTGTGTTGAGTCCCCAAAGTAAAAAATGCATATGATGCAAATAAACGTTCCTACTAGGGATCCGGCATGAGGTTATATTATTCTAAGCTGAAAACGTGGGTATTGTTCTAGACTTGTGTACCCGAGTGGACAACTCGAGCCGAGGAGGGGGCTATGTACAGGCCACCAGAAGGTCACCCGGCTTTGTAACTTGTCCGGCCTCTTTCTTATTTGAGGTATGACACTAACATAATAGGGAGTCACGGCCAGCGTGCACATCCCCGAAGATGAGAAGAGAAAGGTTCGCAACAATTTTATATACAGTTCAAATAATATCAAAGCGATAAAAGACGGCATTTAGCACATTAAGCTCAACATATAATAAAATCAGATAATAATAAAGCCAAACATAACAATTGTTCTAAGCTCAAATTCTTGAACCCTGAACCAGAGAGTAAACAGCATTTGGGATCTTCTGCACCACTTTCCCAACACCAGGGACTCCTTCAGTTGTCCTCTTTGTTACAAGAGCAACTGTTGGTGCTACTGCCAATGTAATTATCAGTCCCTGACTGACGGTGATGAATGTATCCTTTGTTAATTTTTTAATAAACTTGACGAATTCTTCATGATCTAGTTCCCCGTCAAGATTCACGTCGCATTCCTGAACCACCGATCAAATAATACTCTGATAAAAATGAAACAATCCCCTAGTGCGATAACTCTAAAAGTCAACGTGAAGTCAGATGAGATTGAAAAAGAAAGACACCAGGAAAAGGGCAAGTAAACTAATAAAGTTTATATCCAAATTCATGTCGATACTCGATATATTACCCAAGATTAAGTTTCATAAGGCTAAGAAAACACTAATTCTCAGAGACGGAACATAAGAT
>MCJB01049207.1:71020-82628 GCA_002018475.1 Nicotiana obtusifolia
ACCAGGCAAAAGCTTGTTTATATCACTGCAAGAACACAAGTAATTAAATGCAACACCTTCTCTGTAATAAACGAAAAATAAAAAGGTATAATGTTCTCCACAAGGTATTGCATGAATGAGGCTGAAAAAGAAATTATTGGCTTACTTGTAGACAAGTAGAACAGCAATATAAAGGTCTTCAAACTTCAGATTAGATCTTCCTGTTTCATTTTTGAAACGATAAAACACCTTGTCTGTTATCTTTCGCATCTGTTTCTCTCTCCATTGCTTGCCTGCAACAGTTAGTTAGCAACAACCGAAATTAGAATAAGAATTACATTTATCTTTGTTACAGTTAACTGCCTGTGGACTGGAACCTGAAAAGCCTTCAATACCCCAAAATGTTACATCACCTGGTACTACAGGTTATTTAGGAAGTGATATATTACAGGTAGGCAAGCTATAATTGTTATAATAACAATTGACTCATCCCAATAACACTAGTAGATGATTTCTCCTGGTACACCTGGATATTCTTGTTGAACAATAAAGCTGAAACTATTGTTGTTATAAGACAATTCTTAGCTATGGTAAGAATTGCAATCTATTAGAGCAGCAAGAGAGATTCTCCAAACCAGAAGTCTTTTTTCCATTTACTGTATCCACATACATAAGTGCCACACTGTTTTCAGACAGTTTTGTAGCAGATGGTGCTTCTGTCATTTCTCATCTTTCACAGACAAGATTTCACAATCCCATTCAATCTACATACACAATAACGATGCAGACACGACAACAAGCCATAACTTTTGTCCCACTAATCACCATTATAATTTGTTCACTACTCATTCCTTCGCAAATCATACACTAACTATCACGCAAGAGGAGCCACACTTGGCCCTGTAAGTATGAAACGCCAACTTGAAAAAGAAAAGAAAAAAGTAAAATGACTAACTGGGAATGAGGTATAAAATAAAAGCTACATGTACAGATAAATCAAATATTCGACTAGAGGCTTCTTGAATACCTTTTTTCCGCAGGGAAAGGAAAAATTAGGCGATGTACGAGCACTCGTACTCCTTATCACACATCTCGAGGGAAAAAAATATGTTACACGGAAAATGCGAAGTGCAGGATCCGCTAATCACATCAGTTCCTTTTTATGTAGCAACTTTATCATGAGTGCAAAAGTTCAACATATTTACAACCATTAAGAATGATTACTACTAAGTTATTAGTAGTAATACTAATCGGACGAGATAATTTATCAGTATAAACTCCAGCACAATCAAACAAGCAGAAAAAGAGAAGTCCCAATACTCATGTCTATCATGAAAATCAGGAAAAAATTGTTGTATGACATTTTGCCAGGTCAGAAATTGCTATAACTAAATCATTAAGTACTCCTCCAAGACCACCAAGATCAATCTTTAAGACTGCAAGTCTTTACCCTTTATATACAAAGGAGGATTTAGGATTTAAACTGATTGGTTCAACCTTTATATTCTCACCACTGAGTTCAAAATTTGATACTATTTATTACAGTTAAATGATTTTTTACACATATCTTTAAGGCGTGTAAGAAATACAGGATCACACCACATGTATCCCTGGACAAGATACAAGCTACATCTGGCTACTGCTAGAAAAAGATATGATGGAATTCATTATGATATATGTATTAACAAAAACCAAAGAAATTGAATTCCAATAAGGGTGATATTATCAGTTGCTACAACTATTCAAGATGCACAATTAAATTAGAAGTAGAACAAAAAAGGGTCAAATTACCTTGGAGTTTTTCAAGAATCTGTCCCATGGTTTGGAATTAATGCTGATGAGATAAGAGCGAAAACAAAAAGAATAAGAATGATTGGAACTGGGGAAGCTTACAAAGTCTTAAACCACCAAATTAAGCCAATGTGAGTTTGTCAGGTGGCAAAGAAACGAAAGGCTCGAGATTCACTTCAAGTGGGATAGTATTTTATTTGAGACAAATCAATCGAAGGTAACTCAGGAAAAGGTTTCTATGGTCTGATGGTGATATTTCTTTGTTTCTATCTCCTCCTATGCTGTATCATCTACTAGTTCCACAAGCACACGTCAAATAATATTGTTGTCGTTTGATACAAGGATCATTCTATTCTGTGTTTGCTTAAATTTTTTCACTTCGGTATATATGTAAGTAATTTCGAGATACGCATTTGCCAATTATTTATGAAAGTTGAAGTTGTATTTGGACATACATTTTATTTAAAGAAAAGTTGAAGTTTTGTGAGTGGAAAAAATTTCACCCAAAAACTACCCTAACTCAGTATTTGGGAAGTTGAAAATTTTCCCTCAAAATATAATCATATTTCATAAACAAATAATGTTTTCATTTTTTTTTTAAAACTGAAGCCAAAATTTATTGCCAAACGGGAACTATATTTACTATAGGATAATAATTTCATAATTAGCTGCTCATGGAGTAAAATGGCAAGTATGCCCTCCTTCAAAGCTATTTCTCTAAAGTCCTCTTAGAAAGACATTAAAAATGAAATAAAATTTATCTACGGCGGTCGAGTGTACAACCAAATACATATTTTATATTACAGCCAATATATATTTTTTTTAATAGAATGAATGAAAGATCTACAAAAAATAATATATCTACTAAATAAATTTGTTATTATCTAATCCCCTTATTATAATCCATAGTATTAACTTGTTGCAAACCAGCAACCCTTTAAAGTGTATTACTTTCTTTTTTTCATTTTATCTAGCGCGGTGTTTGACAATGTATAAAGTTTGACAAAGCGACAACGATTATTAAAACTTATGGTCTAAAAAATGGCATAACATTATTACTATAGCATATGTCATTAACGTTGAAATAGGAAATTTAAAGTCAAGTTAATTTCAAATATTGAATTATGTCATTCTTTCTAGGGAAACTACCAGCTATGTCCATTTATAAATAGCTTATTACAAAAATTGGCTACTTCATAAAATTTTACTAATATTAGCCAATTAGCTATTGTAGCTAAAAAAGGTTAATTTTTTTTTGAGTGGGTGTTATTAAAATAGATTGAGTACATCTTAAAGAATTTGCATCTTAAAGAATTTGCATTTCCATCCCTTTGGATAACTGACCCAAGGTACTTGAAACTGCCTTTACTGGGAATGACCTGTGATTCAAGCCTCACGTCTATGCCGCTTCCGACAACTCGACGCTGAACTTGCACTCCAGGTACTCTGTCTTAGTCTTGCTCAGCCTGAAACCCCTAGACTCAAGGGCCTGTCTCCAAACCTCTAGCCTCTCGTTAACATCGCCTCGCATCTCATTAATCAAAACTATGTCGTCAGCGAATAACATACACCACGGTACCTTCCTTGAATATGGTGTGTTAGAGCGTCCATCACCAGGGCAAATAAGAACGGGCTGAGCGTAGATCCTTGGTGTAACCCCATAATAACCGGAAAATGCTCCAAGTCCCTCCTACTGTCCTAACCCGGGTCTTAACTCCATCGTACATGTCCTTAATCGCCCTAATGTAGGTAACCGGCACACCTTTTACCTCCAAGCATCTCCAAAGAACCTCTCTAGTAACCTTGTCATACGCATTCTCCAAATTAATAAACACCATGTGCAGATCCTTCTTCCTATCCCTATACAGCTCCACCAACCTCCTAATAAGGTGGATAGCTTCTGTAGTAGAACGACCCCGCATGAACCTCATAGTTGTCAGATATATACACCGTTCTCCTCACCCTTACTTCTGCCCTCCCAAACTTTCATGGTATGACTTAGTAATTTGATACCCCTATAGTTGTTACAACTCTGAATATCATCTTTTTTTCTTATACAACAGAACCACCGTACTCCATCCCCTCCCATCCGGCATCCTCTTTGTCCTAAAATAATATTAAATAACACAGTCAGCCACTCCATGCCTGCTCTTCCCACAAACCTCCAAAATTCTATCGGAGTTTCGTCTGGCCCGGTCGCTTTGCCCCTACTTATCTTACGCATAGCTCCCATGACCTCCTCAACCTTGATGCGCCTACAGTACCTAAAGTCCCTGTGACTCTCAGAATGCTCCAATTCTTCTAGCACAATATCCCGACCCCCTTCTTCATTCAGAAAAATATGAATTTATAACGAAAAAAATCAAATAACGAAAAAGAAGAGTAGAAAAAAATGTAAAATTAGTTAAAAATAAAATAAATAAAGAAAAAAACAAACACGGGAGAGAGAAGACCTAGCATTTTGTTATATCTGAGTGTCAAGACTCAAAGTTGGACAAATTATTAAGGACTAGGACTAGTACTTATTCTTAGAATTAGGCGTGCCAATTAGATTTCAGTTGTTCATATGGGGCGGGGAGTAAATGTAATATCATCATCAAAGAAGGAGGTCAACATAAATGTTTTTAAAAAAAAAAGAGAAACGTCAAAATATTTTCGGGCGAAGTGTAGCAATAATCACTTTTAAGCTTGCTATTTAAATAATATTCACAATTTATAATGTATTTAAAGATTAGTCAATTCATCCAAACTTGAGGACTAAGTATCCTAAATTTGAAAATTCATGATTTAGTGTCCTAAATTTTTGAAGTATTAATTTAAAATTTAGGACATAAGATTCTAACTTCTGGATGCAATTTTCAAACTTTAGAACAAGATGTCTTAACTTTGAGGTTTAAACTCTAGAATGTCGTGTCCTCAAATTTGAGCGAAATTTATTAATCTTTAAATACATTATAAACTGTGAATATATTTTAAACAACATGCTAAAAAGTGGCTACTATTGTCATTTCCACAACGTTTTCCCCTTAAAACCCTGTAAATGGACAGGCGAAAACACCAAAGAACCGTTAAGTGTTAAACCCTCTTCCTCTAGGCTGCAGGTTGGTCTCTTTTGCTCGCAAAATTTCCTTCTTCCCACTGCGGAAACTAGTTACTCTTTCGGAGTTATACTGATTATTGAGTCTTGATTTTCTGTTTTTGTTAGTTGACTTCTACTTTACTGCTGATTAACATCATCACTAGTCAAATTTTATCTGATTTTTTGTGGTGTGTTAGTAATTAGAGAGTTGGTTAATTTGACCGCATAAAAATTGTCAAACTTATGTTGAATTCTCACAATATTGAATGCAATGTGTTTATTGAATGAAACGGGTGCATATGTGTAGTTGACCCAATTAGTTTGAGTTGTAATACTAGAATGAGGTGGAAAATTGCTGCATGGCCTAAAATGTAAATGGATATGTTCGGAATGTATGCTAGGCTTCTTTATATCACAGTTGATGCTCTTCAAGAAAGCTCGATGGAAAGATCAATAATTTCTTGAAATAGAGTATGCTTTGTAATGCTTAAGTTGTTACAATTACTACTGAAAAAAGATTATGGGAATCACATTTCCCCAAGCTCGGTGGGTCTTGGGAACAAATATGCTACTAAGTTATTAAAGAGTAGCTTATAATTTGATTACTAATTTGGTGATTTTATGAAATAGCATATCACAATTCTCAATTTGTTTTCATGGCAACTCTTCCAGAGAAAGTGTATAAGCTTTTTTTATTTATTGATATAGAATTGTACACTATCTGAGTCGTAATAACTTGAATTTGAAAGTTTTTTTGTCACTCACTGATGGGGTTTTGATACTGGAAGTTTAGCGAATTCCCTTTATTTCTTAGTTAGTTAGGTTAAACAAGAAATGAAGAAGTTCTGAGCCAATTGCTGGTCTGAACAGGTATGGTATTAGGTCAATTGTTTTTTTAAAGATGTTATAAGTTTTGGAATGACAAGGGAGGGATATCCTAGTGGTAAAAAGGACCCTTTAGCTCCAATCATAAGGTTGGGGGTCTGGGTCACCAGGGGAGCAATGTGGGAAAGGGCCACTTGTAGGACGGTTTTGGAGGGGGGCGGGGTGGGTCTGGGTTTACCATATCGGGGGAAAAAAGGTCATCGAATAGGTTTTGAGCATGTGCGCAAGTTATGTAAAGGTATTGTCAACTATAGTGAAAGTGGAAAGTTGCAAACTTGATGAAAGATGGAGAAATTAAAAACTGGAAGGGCTTTCCTTGATTTAATGTTCGTTCTTGTGCAACTGATTTAAATATAGAGGAATAGTATGGATGTTTTCTTCAGGACGGGATGAGTTGTATTTTAAGATTGTTTTCTTCTTTGAGTAGTGATCTTATCCAGGAAAATTCTTTATAAAATTTCTTCTATCCTCTGGTTATCATAGTTGTTTTCGAGATTTCTAAATGTTAGACGTACTTGTGCTGGATAACTTCATTTTTTTTTTCCCTTTGCAACTTTCAGATTCTTTCGTGTCTTCCTTTTTCTTTTTTTCTTTTTTTTCTTTTTCTTTATTCTATGTTTCTTTTTCAACTGGTGTGTTCCGTTCTTAATATGGTATTGCTCAACTTAAGATGCTTAGATTTATGATGAGGTAAAAAAAAACTTGTTAAAGTTGGTCAAAGTCTGCTATTTTGTTCCAGGGAATAGCGTTGAGAGATTAGATCTTAATCCCTCTGAAGATTGAGAATGTTCTGGTGAAAAGATACTTGATCGTCCCCTCTTTTTTTTTTTTCCTTCCTGATATCCACTGTATTATCTCTTTTATATACTCCAGTACAGTGATTTAAAAACTATTGTGGCCTTTGCTTTTGGAAAGACATCCTGATTTAAGCATTTGTTAATCCTGTATTAGTTTAAGGATGTTGCTGATTTCTTGTCTCTCACCTAATGGATAAAAGATTAGTCAATTTTATCGGGGACACCCAAGGAAATTATGTACTGCAGAAGTCAATTTATATCTCCTTTTGACTCTTTTCCTTCTGTGATTAGGTGACATCTGTTCGGGAAGCTTATCTCTGAAAATGGATGCATTTCACTTTGACGAAATTATTAAGGTTCGAAAGGTGGATGCTGATGGCAAAAAGTACGACAAAGGTATTACTCTTCCATTTACTCCATATCATATTGATACTGCATGCAATGCTTTTAAGAAACAGTATTACCGTGATGATTGTTGGTCTCCAGGTGCTCTATCTGTACTATCTTCCTTTATTCTTCTCCTAGCTCGCATTTTTGATACTTGGAAAGGGATTATGTGGGGATTGGAGGACATAAATAGGAAAGCATTGATAATTTGATATCTCCTATTGAGGCATTCCAAGCTGGGCTTGGTAAGGCGGATTCTTTGAGATCCCTTGTGTTTTGTTTTTCTGGAGTAGAAATGCGCCAGTAGTAGTATATTGTACAGTCAATATTTCTGAAGCATGTTAGGAAATGTTCGGCTAAGGAATTATCACATCCTAGGACCTAATATATTTATTTTGCACCTGCGTGGCTATATGTGAATAAATACTCATCCAGATGCCATATAGTCCCATTCACACTCTACAGACACTCTTAAAGAACATTCATGACCAATAGATGGAATGGTGACTTAGATCTATAGTTATCATGAAATATCTTTCCTTCGAAGAAGTGCTTTATGTTAAGGGGTATGCTGAAAGGAATAATAGAATGAGAATGCCAAGTATATTTTGATTAACGAGAGCCCAGTTACTAAAACTTGTCAGCCCGTTAGGACCTTCCTTTTTGATGATTAAATGTTCTTTCCTTGAGTCGGGGGTCTATCGGAAACAACCTCTTTCCCTTCAAGGTAGGGGTAAGGTCTGCATACACTCTATCCTCTCCAAACCCCGCTTGTGGGATTATATTGGATTTGTTGTGGTTGTTGTTGTTTTTGTTATTGGCAAAAAACAATTTCATCTACAAGAGCCAAGAGGTGTATCAGAATGAAATACACAGTATTTTTAGGAATTATTGGCTGCATAAAAACTAGATATTCAAGTCAGTTGCAGTCAAAATCTTCCCAACTTGGACATGTTAAGAAAAAACTCACAAACTGAGCTTAAGCTGTAGCTGACAAAATTCTATCACATCACAGTCAGGAATTGTTGACCGCATAAATGCTAGATTTTATAAGTCAGTTGCAGTAAAAAACTTCCTCAAACTTCTCCACTTGGACCTGTTAAAAAAAAATCTTACCAACTGTGCTTAAGCTCTAGCTGACAAAACTCCATCAGATTACAGTCATGCATTTCTTTTGCCTGTCTTTGTTCAAAATCAGATATTCGATTTGAGATCTTGAAATATTGTTAGTTGGATTTCATGGTTTACTTGTCTGATTGTTCTTTGTTTACTAGATGACTGTTTTGGTATGAGAAATAAGGAGTATTGACCTCAGCTAGTACTATCCAATGCCCTTGTGCATGTGCCAGTGCTACTAAAAAAGTCTCCTGCATGCATCCTAGAACTAAATGGCATATCAATTGTGTGTTTCTTTTGAAAAGGAGGATAAAAAGTAGTTAACTCAGTGAGATTTGTATGTATAAAGTTTGTCATGCATAAACTAAGCATGTGGATTTTGACCCTTCTATTGAGAAGAAATTGATAATTAATTGGTGCTATAAAAAGATAATTATAATGCCAGAATGTCTTTCAGATTCATGTAAAATTCTTTCTCAAAATCAACTTCCGATGTTAATTATTTTTATATTTGAATTTGCTTGGTTGACTTGTTTCTATATCCTACACCGAGTTCTCTTAACGTAGATGAGAACAACCTGAGTATTTTTGCTGGGTACAGTATGTTTGTTCTATTTTTGTTTTGGGAGTGACATTAGATGTTCGGGGAGGCAAAATAATTATCATTATCAACTTTACTATGTTCTGCTGTTGCAGTTTCGTTTCTGTATCATTGATCTTTAGACTGAAGTTTGTGGCAATTTCTTTAGTTTCTCGCATAGAAGCAAGATGTCATGATGGCGAAACATCGATACAGCTAGATATCAACTCAGAACTATACCCTATGCAGCCAAGAGAGTTGTATAGGATGGTTATATCAAAGACGTTGAATATGGATGGGTCAGCTGTAACTAGCCATCCTCCTGAGGTATTTGTTCCTTTTACTTATTTGAATCTTCCTCTTTAATTGTCTCGGAAGATCCATTTGATGATTAACAGAAATATGGTAATCTTCTCTCCCTGATATGTTAGATATAATCATTTATATGATTTTAGCAGGTTGCTTGGTAAGTCCATAAATCTTGTTTGGGGAGGAAGTTGTGATTTTGATCTAGTAGTTGGTTATTCCGAATACCCCATACCATTGTCTTTAAATTCTTGGGTAGGTTTGCCTTTTATTTTCCTTTTGTTTGATGATCTCCAAATCGAAGTAAAGATATTTTTGGGGAAAAAAGCCAACCATTTGGTTTTTATTTTTTTGAATCTAAATAAATTTCATTATTAACCAACTAAAAAATGTTGGAAGCCTCTTTTTATTTATTGGTTTTTGCTACTCCAAGGCTTTTTGGCGACAGTAATGTGTAGGTTCAGAGGTGTGGCCACCAAATTTAGATTGTTCTATACTGGCTACTGGCTAAGCGTTTTAACTTTCTTCAATTGCAGGGAGAGCAAAAATCTCTTGCTGACAAATTTGAATACATCGTGCATGGGCTAGTTTATAAGGTCTCAATGGACACATCAGGACCTGACAAAAAAGTGTATGTACTTGCTTGTCCCATTTATTCAATGTATTGGTTTAACTTCTAGATCTATCTGTAAGCTAGGAGAAAAAAATTCAGTGCATGCAGCTTTGCATCAGTCCACTATCTAAATTTCGCTTTGGATTAATAGCACCCACTAATTCCACTATAGTAGTTATTTACCCAACAAATCTAATCTCGGCTGGTCAACATTGACAGATGTTTCACCATTTCATCATGCAGCGATGGTGCCAGATATGTTGTTTGGATCGGAAAAATGATTAGTTAAGAATAGGAAAAGGGGGATGTTCACATCAAGAATATTTTCCTCTTTATTTTATTCTTGTATTTCTTCTCCAGTTCTTGCTGAACAGACAACTCCAGGCCTCTGGATCTGTGGACAATTAACACAACTGAAAGCTCTCTTCACTGCTGTTGTAGTTTGTAGAATGATTTAAAACATCTCATGGCCTATCATAGGAATAAATTTGTGGCTGTGGCGTTGTTTCTTAGATTTTCAAAAGTCAATAAGCCTAGAGATTCAAACTCTTAGACAGCCTATTGATTTGTTCATTCTCCTTTTCCCTCTTGTCAGAGTGGTTTATGTCTCCTTCGGAGGACTTCAGCTGATGTTGAAAAGTGATCCCCTCAAGGTGCAAAAGTTCAAGCTCGATGAGAAGCTGTTTCTTCTTTTGAGGAAGATGACGAAGTGAACTCCATTTGTTGTTGCTCTTGAATCCTGGAATTCTGGGTTGCCGCATTTTCGTGACATTTTCTTTTCTTTTCCTTTTCTTATTTATGGAGAGATGGAGCAGAGACTTTGCTTGCAAGATTTATGCCTATCAACGTGAAACCTGTGCTGTTGTACTGCATTGTTGGCTAAATTATGTACAGTTCTGAACTTAATTTAGATGTATGACTTCTCTCTTGGCAAAAATGTTTGTTCTTGGAAGTGTTGCTAGAAAACAGGTCTCTGTGAACGCACTTATGTTATTCATTTTGGCTTTGTTGCAATGAACAAGTTGGTTGTACACCATGTTCAAATCCCAACGGAGTCAAAAACACTAGGTGATTTCTTCTCATATGTCAAAACCTTGATGGACAGAGTTACCCGGTACCCATCCTGGTGGACGTAACAGGTACCTCGTGAAATTAGTCGAGATGTGCCCAAGCCGTCTTGGACACCACAATTTAAAAAGTTGGTTGTACTATCAGTATGTATCACATGGGAGGATAACTGTTGGTTGTACTATCATTTTGGAATTGTTGGGACGAACAAGTGCTAAAAAATATGGGTTTAGTTCTTTTTCTTGTACCATAACCAAAGACTATGCAAGTGTGCGTCGAGTTAGACACCTAGAACTGCAAATTGGTGAAAGCTCTTTAGCTTTCCTTCTGGGAGGAAAATTTATCTTTACGTTCTACAGTGTGTCTTGATGCTAAACTCTTGTGTTTTGTCATGGAAAAATGTATAAACGACATCATGCTGTAACTTGTAAAACGTTCAGAACATTAAAGCCTGGATTTTCTGAAGATGCTACGAAAGAATAGTCCTACCTACCTCTTTTGTTATTTGGAGGAGTTGATGAAAATAATCAACATGCTTATGCTACTCTTAATTTCCAAAGAGGATGCAAATTTAATCTTTAATTATTCAGTAAGTCCTCATCACTCCGGCATAAAAATGTAAAGATGAAACCATGAACTTCTATCTTGGATGCACTTTTTTCTTCTTCACATGGCAATTTGTCTCATGCAAGCTTGTCATGCAACCAAACTTCCTCTTCATTTCTTTCCACATGCTTGTTTTCTCCTTCTGAATCTTGTGCGGGTAACTACCTCTCTGAATTGCCCTTCTCATCATATAACACTCTTTCTCTAGTTCCAGCACCTTGCTTCCCATCTTTTCCATCTCTGCTTTCGCTTCCTCTTCATTGCTGCTTGTCCTCGTTGCATCTTCCTCGTCTTCTTCCAGCTTCAACAATAGGTTTTCAGAACCCCTCTGTATCCTCTTAGCCACAGTATCCTTCAACTTCAACTGCACAGAAAACAAAATCTGCACCGTCACTCGTACT
>MCJB01049208.1:5575-46422 GCA_002018475.1 Nicotiana obtusifolia
ACTCCTACAACTTCACGAATTTTAAATTAAGAAGTTGAAAATCCTAAATTCCGCCATTGTTGATTCTTGAGGTTTCAGAACGCGACTCGACTCGAGTTTCACGTCAATTGATTGTTCTTGACGAGAACAATCGATTTCACAGCCGCCGCCGAGAATCGCCTCACGGCGGCAGACCACCTCCAATCCACCCCAAATTACTACCCCATAGTCTCTTTCGTCTCCTTATCCCTAATCCCTAAACCCGTTCTCTCCAAAAACTCCTACAACTTCACGAATTTTAAATTAAGAAGTTGAAAATCCTAAATTCCGCCATTGTTGATTCTTGAGGTTTCAGAACGCGACTCGACTCGAGTTTCACGTCAATTGATTGTTCTTGACGAGAACAATCGATTGATGTTACTTTCGGCTCGTTTCGAGAGAGAGCTTGGACCTGCTGGTTAGTGAATGTTACCCGAAAGCCTATTTTGTTCTGCTTAGGTAATGTTCATCTATTTTCTTTTCTGTCTTTCTTCTTCTCCTTCTTCTCTTGTTGTTGATTGTTTTTTTTTATTTTTTTTTTTATTTTTACATATTAGCATAATAGGTTTTAACAAATAACTAGTTTTCTATTTGCATGTTTAGAATTACTTAAATATTTGTTAAATTAGATGCATTTTAGTGTTAAAATCATTGTTTTCATGTTGGAAAATTCTTAATTGCTCTGTGTTTGTCTGTTTTTTATTTTTTTGGGTCAAATGGAGACCTGCCTTGGTTGATCGGAAGGCCCATTAGTCTCGATTTAGTAAGTGCATACTTAGGCGGGTTGGGGGTTGTATTTGAAAAGACAATTAAACTTTGGGGCCTTAGGAGTAGAAACAAAAGAAGAAGGGCTCGAAAGAAAAAGGTTAACTGCCAGCAGGGCAGCTGACATGGTTAGTTACGAAAATATTCTTCCCTCTGACAGTCCCTAATTCACGCTGACATATTTTCTTCCCTTGTGAGATTCTCTGATATATACACACTTCCTCACTCATAAATACACAATGGATAGACATAGGCAAAGGAGGAAAAAAAAGTCATTAAAATCCAAAATTTCCTCATTCATCTTTACTTCTCAGTAGAGAATACTT
This sequence comes from Nicotiana obtusifolia, assembly GCA_002018475.1. Taxonomy (NCBI): domain Eukaryota; kingdom Viridiplantae; phylum Streptophyta; class Magnoliopsida; order Solanales; family Solanaceae; genus Nicotiana; species Nicotiana obtusifolia. The sequence continues at coordinate 6,685 of MCJB01049208.1, forward strand.
CAAAAAACAAATTCTGTTTCTGGGATTAGGAGTAGCATTATAACTGTGGAATTGCTTGGTTTTTAGCGGCTAAAGTCTGTTGCTGTTTTATGCCGCTGAATCTCATCTTTCAATTCTGACTTCTACCTTGTTAAAATCTTCTATTGATTTCTGCTTCTGGATATGTAGAAACTTCATCTGTAATTCTTCTTTGAGATATATGTGAATGATGAATGAATTTTTAACTTCATGACCCTGCCTATATTTATGTATTTATAATGTCCCCTGTAAGTTCTGTTTGTATTGTTCTGTGAAACTGTCTGTTTGAGTTGAAATCTAAGCTGTAATTGCTTGCTGCTTCCTATTTGTATTATTTTGTTAAAAACTGTTTGCATAAGTTAAATTTTAAGTTGCAATTACTTGCTGCTTCAAAGACTTCATCTGCTGATCTACTGCCTAGTCAATCACTGTTTAAGTTGTGTTTAAATGCTGTATTGAGTGAAAGTTACCTGTCTTCTGATCTGGAATTTAGCTTGATGTTTTTCCAGTTAAGTAATATTGTTTAAGCTAAAATCAGTCAGTCCTCAAATTTAATCACTGGTTGATCAAATTTGAAGATTGAAAGAGTCCACGCGATGGTGCCATGTATTAGTTAATAGCTTCACTTTCCTACAAGCAGTGAAGAAGAATCTGGGATACAGAACTATTTGTATTCATATAGTTATTTTTCAGTTTTGATGTTGTATTTAATAGGGATAGTCACTGTAATGTACTAAGTCTAATTCCAGCAGATTTGAATTCTTTGTCCATTGTTGTAGTTAAGTGTACAACATTATGAACATTATATGCTTTGGAAACTGTATTTGATAGGAATAGTCACTATAATGTACTAAATTTTCATTCCAGCAGATTTGAATTCTTTGTCTATTATTGTAGTTAAGCATATAGTATCATGAACATCATATATTTTGCTGGAACTTGTAATATTTACATGCATTTGTCTGATTTTGAGCTAAATTGGGCCTAAATAGTGAGCTGGTCCAGTTAGTTTACCACAAATGTGGTATACAGAAGTGGTAGGTTATTTGGATTTCAATCTAGAACCCATTAACGTTGCAGCTAGCCCGTAAGGAGATTGAACGTGGGACGTCGACATCAATTGGTCGAAATGGGCTAGCAAATGCGCTGAGGGCTTCACGTTTAGCCCAGGCCAGCTCATACCCAATCTGCTTCACGAAACTAGGCTGACAAATACTCTAAGGGCTTCACGATTAGCCAAGGAGTGCTCATACCCAGCTAGCTCTAACATAACTGAAATGCAATCTAAGTTGTAGAATTATAATATTTCCAGTTTAATTTAGCAAATTAATCTGCCAAGAATCCCAAGGTCAATCCTACAAAGAATTATAAATTATGGCCTCACAGTGAAATTCCAAGTAGTTTTAAAAATATAGTTCTCAAACATCATAGTTTGCTTTAGGTGCGTTTAAATAAATTATCATGACTATGGGTTCGGTTCCCGTGGCATACTCAATGATACGTAAATCCCAATTCAAGTGCACGTTTCACATGACTTGATCACAACTTCAAATGATAATAATAATAATAAACATGTTGTAAATCGCGGGTGAGTCTCACGTGACACGATTTGTAATGTCTACAAAAACGATAAGTGCCTGACATCGCGACTTATTCAAATAAACTCCACAAATCCTAAAAGCAATTAAAATTCTATTAAGAGCGGTTAGAAAGTTAATAATGCACAATGGGTTTTAATTGTGTAATCAATCAGATAATCAGGCCAATTATTAAAAGTTGAGCGACCGTGCTAAAATCACAGAATTCGGGAGTGCCTAATATCTTCTCCCGAGTTAACATAATTCCTACCCGGTCTTTTGTGTTCGCGGACCGTAAATAGAGTCAACTTTCCTCGATTTGGGATTTTAAAATAAACCATTGACTTGGAAAACCATAATAATTATTCCAAGTGGCGACTCTAAATTAATTAAACAATCCCATTTCGAATAATGTCACTTTAATTGGAAAAACTCCCTATCCCTCGGGAACAAGGAGGTGTGACAGAGGTAACATGGTAGCTTTCACCTCTACAAAATATTTTGTGATTAATCTTACCACTGACAAGATAGTTTTGCAGGGAAAAAGAGTGAACAACATATATGTTGTAGATATGTCCACACTTTCAGATAATGAATCACTTGCTTAAGTGTGTTGGATAATGATTCCCTCCTTGGCACAAGAAACTTGGACATGCTTGTCTAAGCCAACTCAACAAATTACTCTCCAAGGACTTGATGATAGGGATCCCTAACATTAAATTCGAGGAAGATAAACTTTGTGAGGCTTGTGCAAGAGGGAAGCATGTAAGATCCTCTTTAAAAAGCAAGAAAATTGTAAGTACTACCAGGACGATGAAACTGGTCCATATGGATCTTTGTGGACCAATGAGAACATTGAGTAGAGGTGGTAAGAGATATGTTATGATGCTTGTTGATGATTACTCTAGGTTTACTTGGACACTATTTTTAACATCTAAAGATGAAGCATTTGACATGTTCACTTCGTTTGTTAGAAAAACTCAGAAACAACTAGGTAATTAACTTGCATCAATTAGGTCTGATCATGGTACTGAATTTGAAAATGCTAAATTTGCTGAAATTTGTGATGAGCATGGGTATAGATCATAATTTTACTGCTCCTAGGACTCCACAACAAAATGAAGTAGTTGAAAGAAAGAATAGGACATTGAAGGAAATGGCTAGGACTGTGCTACTTGCTAGTAAATTTCCCCATAGCTTCTGGGCAGAAGTTATGAACACTGCATGCTACATCATAAATAGGTGCATGACTAAAACTGATGTTGAGAAGACTCCCTATGAGTTACTTAAGGGAGAAAACCAAACATATCCCGTCTTAGGAAATTTGGATGCAAGTACTTTATGCACAATAATGGAAAAGACTCCCTAGGTAAGTTTGATCCCAGAAGTTTTGAGAGAGAATCTTGGGATATTCTTCACATAGTATAGCTTATAAGATATATAACAAAAGAACTATGTGTGTAGAAGAAAGTGTGCATGTTGTTTCTGAAACTAACATTCTTTCTGAGAGGCATGATGAAGAGATTGGACTGACAAGAAACTCAAATGATGAAGTTGTATCATAGGAAGGAACATGTAATGGAATTAGATCTTCCACCCAGCGCAACCTGACAGGGGGAACTAACTAGAGAGGAACTGATCCTCAAACTCGAGGGAACCTGTTCATGAACCTATTCCTCAGTAACAAAACCAGGAACGAACATCTAAAGAAATTGACACTCCTACTGCAACATCCACGAAATTGGATTTGGATGAACCTGGTTCATCTGTTGATCAGAAGATGTATAGGGGAATGATTGGTTCTTTGTTATATCTCACTGCTAGTAGACCTAACATTATTTTCAGTGTAGGCTTTTGTGCTAGATTTCAGGCAAATCTAAATGAGTCTCACTTGAGGGATGTCAAGAGGATCTTGAGATACCTAAAAAGCACCACTGATATTTGCCTATGCTATCCAAAATGTAGTAATTTTGATTTAGTCGGATATGCTGATGTTGATTATGCAAGTTTTCTTGTCGATAGAAAGAGCACTTCAGGTATGACACACTTTCTTGGCTCATGTCTTGTATCTCGGGCCACCAAAAAATAAAACTCTATGGCTTTGTCTACAGCTGAAGCTGGGTTGTATCCCCATCTTTTGTGATAACACTAGTGCAATTAGTATGACCAGAACCCAGTCCATTACAAAAGAACGAAGCACATAGATGTTGGGCATCATTTTCAAAGGGATAATTTTGAGAGGTGTTGACCACTGTGGAATTTTGTGCTATTGATAAGGAAATTGCTGACATCTTCACAAAAGCTTTGAGTAGGGATCACTTTGAAAGGAACAAGTTAGAATTAGGGATGATTAAGATCACCTAAAAGAAACCAGTTCTAACTCAATTATTGGTTAGATAATTTATGAATTTTGTAAATAGTTAGATTAGATATTGCTCAGTCTCATGCTTTTATTAGTATACTCTTGTGTCATGTGATAAAATATCTCACTGATGTCTAATGATATTATTCTTATTTTCTTGGAAAAAATCAGTCTTACATAAGAGAACTTTCAGTGATAGAACCTGGTTCATCGAGCTTATAAGGTATGTATTCTACACTCCGCATAATTTGAAATAACTGCATATGGTTCATGAACTGAAAAGAGTCCCACTTTATTCCAAACTACTTTTGAACTAATTAGTTACAAATGAACCAGTTTCAAAAAGAGTCCCACGTGCCATAATTGCCGAAATACTCGGGGAAGAGTCGAATGTCTTTTCAAACTGAAACTTCCAATGTGATTAGACTTATAGACTTCAAAAAGGTGTTGTCATACACTTAACCTTTCCCTTTTTGAATTGATCTGACCTTACCCTCTTATCTCAAATTTTTTGAAAGTTCAAAATCTCCAAAACCTCAAAATTCTCTCTATTTCTCTCAAGTTTCTGAACTTATCAAATGGGAAACACCCATGAGAATCCCAAAACTCAGGAAAACCTTCCTCACCACCCAAAGAACCTTCACTCACACTTTCAACCATCCAAACCCCCAAGAAAAAGTATATCAAAATGGTTTCATGCAACAGAGTGACCAATAGAGAACAAGCTAAGAAATTGAGTGAGATGCTACAAGCCAGTCAAGCAGAAGAACCCTAAAAATCTGATGAGACCTTCAAGTCTGCGACTGAGGGGGAAGAATCAGTTTCATCTGAAACTGAGCAGGTAACTTCTGGGTTTAAAATTTCTGATATTGCTTCTAAAATTGCTGAGAATCTTGAAAATAGTTTTGTATTGGTGGTACAATTGCTGGTGTAAAAACTGGTGGGGCTATAAAAATTGGTAGTAAAAATGAAGAAGGAAAAAAAAAGAGTGAGGGTGTGGAAGTAGATGTGAGGGGAAAGGGAGAAGAAAGAGTTGATGGATCTCCTTCACCCACTCTTGTTGGTTTGAATGAAGAAGCTGAAGCAATGATTGGAAGAGATTAGTGATAATGAGGAGACTATGAATGAAAGTATTAGGATAGAATCACAGGAGATAGGAGATGATTCTGGTGATAGAGGTGCAGAAGATGGGCTGGTTAGGTTAAGAAAACGGTTACATGAACCAGTTTTTTCTCTTGCTAAAATAGACAAGAGTCCTGATCTGTGATTAAAAGGTGTCAGATAGTTGCAATCAAAAGAAGAAGAACAAAGTTGGGAAGACTGCAGGAAAGGGCATGGGTGGCATTAAGAGAAAGAGTGTTCCTTCTATCCCTGTAGAAACTCCTCCCACAAGAGGAAGAACTACAAGGAGCCAGAAGAAGAAGAGTGAGGCCAATGTAAAAAGGGCCTTAGCTGAGAATGCCAAGAAAGTCGCTTGAAAAAAAAAAAGTTGGTAAGCCAAGTGGAGCAGTCCAGATTGGGGAGATGAACCTAGTTCTTGAAGATGAATATGAGGATGTGGAAGTACCCACACCTAGTGCCAAAAAGACAAAAACTTCTCAAAAGAATTATCAAGAAACAGAGGCTGAGGTTGAGGCCTCAATTGTGTCTAAAAGAACTAGGTCTACCAAAAGGAGCAAGGAGGCTTAAATAGTAGAAGAAAATGGCTAAGTATGCTGAGATTGAAAGGCTGAAGAAACGATTGGCTGAAGTAGAGGCTGAGAGAGACTCACTCAAGTGTGAGCTTGCAAAGTAAAAGAAGAATAATGATAGTATTCTTCAAGATATGTTGAAACTGCTTCAAGCCAAGAATCAAGAACCTGGTCCTTCCCAGTTTTAAACCCTTCCTAAACCTAGTTTGTAACCAGTAACCCAAGTGGGACGTTTTTTGGTTTTTGCTCATGGTTCTATGTTTTTATTTCTTTTTATGCCTTGCGGTAGGATCTATCAATCAATAAAATTCACTGCTTTTGCTCTAATTGTTTGTTAATATTTCTTAGATGTCTAATATCCTTAGATTGAAAAAGAAAAAATTGAATCCATGATTGCATTTGAAGTATCCCCAGTGGCCATGAGTGATATCTATTAAAAGCTAGTTACTTACCTTAATTGTATAGCTTTTAGATGATGCGAAAAGGGGGAAGATAAGGTGTGCTTTTACTTTGGACTGTGATGTTTATAACCTAATGAACCTGGTTCTTGATGATTTATGACTTTAAAAGTGAAAAGTGTTCTAACATTGTGTTGATGTTGAGCTGAGTTAAAATAGGTATTATGCTTATGAAAAGCACAGAGTTTGTTATCATCAAAAAGGGGAAATTTGTTGGCCTAAGTAAGTTTTTTTTTTGATGATTCACAAAGGAGCTTAAGCATGAACCAGGTTCATACACAGTATACAAATACATGGGAAGATTCGAGCACAAGGCATGCACGTAAAGGAGATAAGTTTAAGTGGTTATATCTGATATCTCCTGAACGAAAATGTTGTATAAATGATAAGGAGAATGACTCCTTACTCGAAGAGAACTCTATCCTAGATAAGGGAGGAGTTAGAAGTTGAAGATAACTAGAACTCTTCCACCAAGAAAGAGTAAAGCATTAGACTTCTAGTTATTTCCTATTCCAATAACTCGATATATTGCAGGATGTTCTCATTTTACAGGGACACACAAATACTAAAGTTAAACGTGAGTTGAGAGCAAAATAGCAAAGCATTTTGCAAACAATTCTCTTGTGATTCAAGTGTTCGAACCTGAAGCTACATGAACCAGATAGAAGAACCAGCTCCAAGTGTCTTTCTTTCACTCTAGTTTCATTGTAGTAGGTGTTTCAAATTGTAACTTTCAGCTTTATCTAGAAGCAATTGTACTTTGAGTATTGTAATCAAGTTAGAGGTAACTTCAAGTTGCTGCAACAGCTAGAGGCTGGCTGCCACAAAGGGATTAGAGGTAATCCTTAGGTTTACAAAGAGTTTTGTAAATGCAGTTTTGGCTCTGTGATTTAGTGAAGTGTTAGAATTAACCCTTATTCTACTAAATCTATAAATATCAGTTTTGTTCTCTTTTACAGGTGATGTACACATACTAAAGTTAAGCACAAATTGAGAGCAAAATAGCAAGGCATTTTGTGACCGATTCCTATGAGATTTAAAAGTGTGATCCTGAAGCTACACGAACCAGATTAAAGAACCAGTTCCATAAAGAGTTTTATGTATTTTCTATATTTCTAGTTCAAAGTGTAGTAGGCGTTTTGAGTTGTACCTTTGAGCTTTCTAAGAAGCAAATTGCACTAGGTACTTGAGTTGTATCTTTCAGGTTAGAGGTAACTTGAAGTTATCGCAACCGCTAAAGGCTGGTTGTCACAAAGGGATTAGAGGTAATCCTTAGGTTTACAAAAAGTTTTGTAAATGCAATTTTGGCTTAGTGGTTTAGTGAAGTGTTGGTGAAAATCCTACTAAGTAGTAGGTCGTGGTTTTTTCACCTTTTGAACCAGGTGTTTTCCACGTAAAATACTTGTGTTTTTTGCTTTCCGCATTACTATTCTGCAACAGTAGTATAAGGAACACATAGACGAACTAGGTCCTTCTATACTCTGTGTACGCGAAAAATTGGACACCACACAAATCATCCCCTCTCTTCTCTTGTATGGTATTGAAGTACAAAACATCAAAATTTAACCATTGAAACTCTGATTTGGAGTTGGAAATGTAACTCGAAAATGCATATGATATCGAAAATTTAATACAGGACTAGATGGATTAGCCTGCATAAAACTACTTCTCAAGGAAGTTAAGGTCGGCTATATGAATCCTTCCTAATCATGTTGCTTCAACTAAATTCATCTTAAATCCATATCATGCCAAAAAAAGGATTAGCCTGAATCATTAACTAAATAAGGAATTATCCGACTTGCTTGAAAAGGTCTCGTGTTCAATTATTTAGGGAGGAAAATAGTACAACCGGACTAATGAGGCTCGAAATGGAAGCATCCGCCTTGGCAGGACAGTACTTTTATCCATTGCAATACAAAAACAGGAAAATAAGTAACCCAAATGTACATGGCCATTACTTTCATATTGGAAGCAAATTGGAGCGATATTTTTATTCCTAACTTTGAACCTTACAACATAACAACCTTTTTATACAACAAAACATAATTTCAAATCCTCACTCATGAACGCTCTTTTCTTGTTTGCCTTAGCAAAGGTTAAGGTCAGCCTAAAAAATCTAAGCTAAACCGACGAGTTTCTCACTGACTTCCCATACTTTACGCGCTTTCTCTGCATCACTGGCTTCTTGAGACAACTGATTTTCGAAAGAAGAAGAATTCTTGTTCCAGCTCCAATAGACACCTGATTTTGTAAGGCTTGGATCACTTACAACCTGTATAAAAGGAATAAACTTAGGTTAATCTTTTTTCTTGTTAAGGTTAGGCCATTTTTCTTTTCTTTCTAATAGTACTGGGCTACCGTTAATTATTACTCTATCTGTTTCATTTTATATGATATTTTTTTCTTTTAGTCTGATACCCTTCTATACTGGAAACTCTTTTATTATAACTTTACTATTTTATCCTTAGCGACATGATTTTAGTGAAATTCTTTCTATATTGGAAACTCTTTTTGTAAGGGGAGCTTCTAGTGCAGTAGCATAGGTGGTTCACTTTAAGTGGTATGTTCGAACTTCAAGTGTGACATTCTTGCAATTCCTTATATCTTCTTATTAGAATTTTTGGTTTCCCCGCTGCTAGTGATTATTACCTGTGCGAGTCTCTTTCCAGATTCTGTCTCGGAGACAAATCCCTTGGTAATGTACTTCTGGAATGGAGGGAAAAGGAGCCTAAACAAGGGAATATGCTCCCTGAAAAGCCCTGTTGTTGCTATGCATCCCGGGTATAAAGAGGCAAATGTGATGCCAGTCTCCTCGTGGTATCGCCTGTGGAATTCCTGCATAGTGAGCATATTGCAAACTTTGCTGTCTTTATATGCTTTTGCACCATCAAAGTCCCCACCATCGATCATGGCCGAGCTGTTAAGTCCATCAAGTCCTCTTGCCAATCCCCTCAAGTCCCCAAGATTTGCTTTTGGAGGCACATTTCCAGCCAAAGTATTTGTGTTTCCTGAAAAGTGAGTTCAGTAAAGTCTCCCACCGAAAGCAGTAGTAAATTCATAGTCTCAATCCAATAGACTTAGTGAATGGTTGCATTTAGTGGAGGAATCAGAATTTAGACATGGTGGGTTCTGAAATGTATATGTAATTTTGAGCCCGTTTGGATTGACTAAAAGAAAGTAATTTTTCAGCAAAAATAGCTTTTAAGCCAAAAGCAATAAGTTGGGATTGCTCATCTTATTGCTTTTGGCTTGTTTTAAGCAGCTTTAACTTATTTTAAGTACTTTTTGACTTTGTCAAACACTAAAAAAAAGTTAAAAAGAGCTTAGAAGCTGATTTGAGCGGCTTAAAAGCCAATCCAAACACCCTCTTTATCTATACTTGTTTTTGGCATATATATAAGATTGTTACCTGTAATGGAGCCAACAATGATGAGTCTCTTTGAAGGGTAATCAGACTGCTTCAAATGATCAAGCAACAATCTTGATAGAAGGAAGTGACCGAGGTGGTTAGTCCCAACACTAAGCTCAAATCCATCAGCAGTGAAAGAAGGCTCTTTAGCAGTTGGTTGATAAACTGCTGCATTGCAAACCAATACATCAAGAGGGCGGCCTGATCTCCGGAAGTTATCGACAAACTGGCGAACGCTGTCGAGCGACGCAAGATCTAAGTGCATTATTGTGTAGTTCTCCTTGGGCATGCCTGCTGATTTTGCTGCCCTTTCAGTTTTTAGAAAGTCTCTACATGCCATAATCACATGCCATTTTCCTGTATCAGCTAGTGCTTTTGCTGTTGCCAGCCCTAATCCTGAAGAGGCTCCAGTAACTACTACACACCCTTTTCTTAAAGTTTTCTTTCCTGACACAGAGGCACTGGTAACACCTGGAGTTGCAACCATTGTCTCGGCTCTAATAGCTCCATGGGACAATCTTCTTTGGCTCTGTATGAAACTCAATCTCAGTTAACAATCTGGAATGAGTTAATTTCACATATGATCACTGAATTATTATTACAACAATAACAAATCCGGTGTAATCCCACGACGTGGGGTCTGAGGGATCACTAAATTTATTACTATAGTAGATAAACTTTAGTTACTTTAATCGTGACACAAAATGGTTTTGTGACTTTACCTTATAGTAGGTAAAGTATACTTACTATAATATAACAAAAGAATAGTTCCAACTTTACTGTTATAGTTGGTAAAGTTCAGAGTTCAAAGTATTTTAGAAAATGCAGTTTTAGGTACCTTGGCTTTAAATGAAGAGGACCCAAAATCTGATTTAATATGGTCTGAGAGGGAAATTCCAAAGAGACTAGAATCCTTCAAAGTTGCACTAGCTTTGCCCTGCAAGATAACAGAAAGAGTAATAAAAAAGAGAAAACTACTGTACTAGCTGAAGCTTGAGATTTCAAAAGCAGACTAAAGAAGTATAGAAAGTAACACAAACCTCCTTGGAAATAGAGAAAGCAGAAGGAAGTATTGCAGCAGCCTGAAGAGCCATGAATGAGGGAATTGATTGTTATCTAAATTGTCAGCTGAAGAATTAAATAATGATTCTTGGACTGGTACTACTGGTAGTGTGAAAGTGGTAAGAATTCGAGCACTTATATATACTGTGAGAGTGATGGGCGTTACAGTGATTTGAGACAAACCACTCTTGAGTGTCAATTGGATAAGATAAATTCTTTTAAGGAAGAAGTATGTCCCACGTCAATTGTAAGCCACCAATCGGGCTTCAATTTTTAGATTTCCTTTTGGTATTTACATGACATAAAATATCCTAAAATATAGTGTTACCTAGTCAAAAAATAGGATACTATTTGGCTCTCTACCCAATGCAATCCACTTCCATAAGGTATGGGCTTCAGCATGGAAAATCTACCGATGATAAAGTGCAGTCGGATCGTCACATTGACTAATTAAATATTGCAATCCTAATTTTATTTAAGTTTTATAAGTTAAACTACATGCAACAACATATAATTTTCAGATTAAGCGTGGTATGATAACATGATAATTAAGATTTCTTATGTTATAACACGTTAAAATACACTTATAGTTTTTGTCAATCTTTTAAGTTCAAAGTATCACATTTTCATGTACTAGTTCTTGGACATGTGACCTCATCTCAATAAGTACATAATTTTAAAAAATTAAATAAATATTATGATTGAGTTATAAAATAAAAATAAAAGAATAGAGAGCGCATATATATATATATATATATATATATATATATATATATATATATATATATCATGCTCCTCTGGAAAGGAATGATACATCAAGCATGCAAAGACAGACTAATTACTTAAATGTTACTAATAAAAAGTATGATCTACTCAGCTATTCAGTCTTTACGGGCCAACCAGCTTGTTGTAAACAATAAAATCTTCAAAAACGATGAATATCGGTATATCACAATTCACAAGCATGTAGATGAATCCCATAGTTCCTATCAATATAGACATGAATAAAAGTGACAAACGGGTTGGATCTAATATGGGCAGGTAGAAATGCAAAAATAAATAAGTTATTCGATCTGACTCATATTTAATACAAATAAAAAATTAGTTAACTGGTGGATAATATGGATATTCATATTATCCATGACTTCTTGAGCATATTCTCAAACTTGAGGAACCCCCGTTAGGCTTTACAAATGTAAAAGTTAAACTCATTAGTTATCCAGTAGTTATCCATTTTCTAAGTGGATAATATGGTTGTTATTCATATTTAACCCGTTTTAAAAAAAATTATTATACAACCTATTTTTTAATAATAATATGGATGGATAACTATTTTATTTTAACCATTTTGCCATCACTAGACATGAATAACAACATTTGGTAGTTTATACCACAATCAATTATAAAGAGTAATCCAATTAGAATGAATAAGCTTAATGGAAGAATGACCATCTAGAAGTCGTTTGTATTTTTCTGGATGAATTTGCAGGTATATATTATTTTGTCAATCACAACTCCTCAAATTCTTCTGTTTAAGTTTGAACAAGAGAAGCTTGATTAACTTATTTTTTTTGGGTACAGAGATGCTTGGTAACGTACCCATTTAAGAAGAAATCATTTAGTTTTCATTAATTGGAAGCATGTGAATAAAGTTTCACATGAAAAATAGAAACAAAAAATTAACTTACTTATTATAAGAAGATGAATATTTTCAGTAGTGCGAGTTCTTTTCAAAAAAACTGTTGAACAAAGTCCCACATGAAAGTAAAAGAGAAAAATAATCTACTGATAAAGAGTTGGATGCTCTTCATGGTGTGTGGCCTTTAGGGAAAAAATCATGCGGGTTTTATCCAAAGCGGCTAGTATCACACCTTGTTAAAAGTATCTTTGGACCATTTTAGCCTAACAATTACAATTCTTCAAATTCTTCAATTTTGGTATTCACCAATAAAAGCCTTGTTACCAACAAGGGTTGTGTTGGAGTCTCTTTCATCCTTAAGCAGATGTCTCGGGTTCGAGTCCCTAGGTATAGAGTTGCATTTGTTAGGGAGCGTTTCAACGTGGGACTTTTCGGCACAAATTCAGAGTTAATCAGATCCCAATGTGAATATCGGACATCGTGTGGGAAACCAAAAAAATAAAAGCCTCGTTAATGTACCCATTTATGATGGAATAGCTTAGTTTCCTAACAGGTATTTACATAACATTTTAAGGATAATTTTGTCAATTATAAAAATAGATTGGAGGATAAAATAATGGTCATTCAATTTTTCATAGACATTTTAATAGTTTAATTTTACACTTTAAAGCTTCCTATTTTTAGTATATATGATATGATATGGTGATATGATAGAATGACTTTTACCTTTGTGTATATATTGATGAAAAGTTAATGCGATAAAGCTTGCTCTAAACATCCAAATTTGAAGATTTTTGCTCCGCATGGAACAATGAGTACTTCTTGAATTGCTACTTTTATATGACTGTACTTGCATCCCAGAGAGGCTAGATCCAGGAATTTACCCTTAAAAATTAGATGGTAACTCAATGGTACAACTAGTAATTGCAGGTGTTTCAACTCCTTTTCTCTTACCTCGACCTCGCCATCCAATGGCGTGGCAGAGCTACATTGGATAAAAAATGATCAATTTTCTTTTAGTTAAAATCATGCACCCAGACTATACTGGTCAGTGGTGTTGGGGTTTTGGCATTATGTCCTACCTTATTTATTATTGTATTAGGCTAAATGTCATATGTTTTTAAGTCTATTTACGTCTCATATGTTGTGTGTTTTGACGTGGATTGCATGGTTATTAGGGTAATTTGTATTCATTACACTATTAAAAATCGTCTGTTTACCGATGTAAATTACCGAAGGACGTTCTTTGGTAATAAGGCTTTCTCGAAAGAAGTCCGTCGATAAGTGATACATAGGTATATTTTTCTTCGGTAAAAGCGATCAATAAAGTCTCTCGGTAATTATCGATGGACCCCATCGGAAAGCCATCGGTACCTTTCTGACACTATTTGGTCAAATAATAACTTACCGACGGACATCCGTCGGTATATTATAAAATAATATAATATTAATAATATCAATACCGACGGATATTCGTCGGTAAATTAAAAATAATAATTTAATATTACCGACGGACACCATCGGTATATTTAGAATTTTAATTTAGTAATTTAAAAATTAAAAATATGAAATTCGTATTCCGATGAATATCCGTCGGTATGATCAACAAAATTTGAAAATTTATTTTAAGTATACCGACGGACTCCATCGTAAGTATGAATTCTAGATTGACAAATAAATAATGTTTCCGACAGATTATGTCTGTAAGTCTATCGATAAATGTGGTTTTGGCAGGCAGTGCTTAATTTTTGCTGCACCACCTGTCGGCCAGAATATTACAGTAGAAACAGCAATGCAACCACAATAAAATACAAATTAACAACAATATAACTTTATAAACTATTCAGACATATCAAACATACAAATTATCCCATCAAACATCAAAACTATCCGACCAAACTTCAAAATGCAATATTCATAAGTCAACATTAACTAAACAACAATACAACCAAACATAAAGTCACTCATCTTCGGATTCACCCTCATCTTCTTCTTCATTTATATTGTTTCCACCACTTTCATCCTCTTCAAAAATGTGACTTTTTGGCGGAGAGCGGGGCAGGCCGATTAAGTGGTTCACTTGAGCCTTAAGGGACTTGATGTCATTCCTAAGTGCGGTCCTAATCTTCTCTCATGCTTTCTTTTTTCTCGTTCATCCGCATAGTTTCTAAAAAGTTATTGAATCGTTCGCCGCATCTCCTCAAGGTCCTCACTTTGCACGGTAGCGGATGTCCCAATACCTTGTAATCCACAAAGAGAAGTGGAAAAAAATTGTCAAGAACAGTTAGAAAGTTGCTGAAACTCTACGAATGCAGATCATACGTTGACGACAACTGTCACGACACGGAATTCCCACCCTCGGGAGCCGTGATGGCGCCTACTAGTGAAAGCTAGGCAAGCCAATTAACCGAATCATTAACTACTATTCCACTCAAAATCAAAGCAACTTAAAATCAACAGTTAATAACATTATAAATAAATGAGCAGAACGTATAAAATTTCAGGCCTTTAAACATCGGCAATACAATCTCCTTAACAACTACCCAAGATTTAGTGTCACAGTTTCACAGACTGTCTAAGATTTATTACAAGTAAGGGTCTGAAAGAAATAACAAAATACTGTTTCTAGGACTACAAAAAAAGAAACAGATAAAATAGAAAGCGGGAGACTCCAAGGTCCGCGGACGCCTGCAGGACTACCTTGGGTCACCTGATAATCAGAAGCTGGAAGCTCTTTACAGCCCAAAACCTGCGGTACTGGGATCTGCACAAAAGAGCGCAGAGTGTAGTATCAGCATAACCGACCCTATGTGCTGGTAAGTGCCTGGCCTAACCCCGGCGAGGTAGTGACGAGGCTAGGACCAGACTCCAGATAAACCTGTGCAGTTATATATACATGCATATATATANTACCGAGTGCGGAAAGCTGTCTTAGGGACATCGGATGCCCTAATCTTCAACTGGTGGTAACCAGACCTCAAATCAATCTTTGAAAATACCCTGGCACCCTGGAGCTGATCAAACAAATCATCGATCCTCGGCAATGGGTACTTATTTTTTATTGTAACTTTGTTCAACTGTCGGTAATCGATGCACATTCTCATTGACCCGTCCTTCTTTTTAACAAACAACACGGGCGCACCCCAAGGTGAAACACTGGGTCTAATGAAACCCTTCTCGAGCAAGTCTTGCAACTGCTCTTTCAATTCTTTTAACTCTGGCGGGGCCATGCGATACGGCGGAATAGAAATGGGTTGAGTGCCCGGAGCCACATCAATGCAAAAGTCAATATCCCTGTCAGGGGGCATCCCCAGCAGGTCGGAGGGGAAAACCTCGAGAAACTCACGGACCACGAGCACAGACTCAATAGAGAGGACCTCGGCACTGGAATCACAAACATGAGCCAGATAAGCCAAACACCCCTTCTCGACCATACGTCGAGCCTTCACACAAGAGATAATATTACGGGTGGAATGACCAGGAGTCCCTTTCCAGTCTAAACGGGGCATACCCGGTAAAGCTAAGGTCACAGTCTTGGCATGGCAGTCCAGGATGGCGTGGTAAGGTGATAGCCAGTCCATCCCCAATATGATATCAAAATCAACCATATCCAAAATCAATAAGTCTACACGGGTCTCAAAACCCCCAATCACTACCACACAGGAACGATGGACTCGATCTACCACAATGGAATCACTCACCGGACTGGACACATAAACAGGAACACTTAACGAGTCATTAGGCATGGCCAGATACGGTGCAAAATAGGATGAGACATACGAGTAGGTAGACCCTGGATCAAATAAGGCTGAAGCATCGTTGTCACAAACCAGAACCGTACCTGTAATCACTGCATCTGAAGCCTCTGCCTCGGGCCAGGCTGGGAAAGCATAACATCAGGGCTGAGCCCTACCACCCTGAGCCACATCTCTTGGACGGCCTGCTGCTGGCTGGCCCCCACCTCTGCCGACCTCAGCTCCACCTCCAGCACCTCTACCCCCACCTCTAGGTAGCTGCGGGACATCTGGTGCTTGTAACACAGCACGAGAACCCTGATGCGGAGAACTGCTCGAAACCTGAGGACAATTTTTAGCAATGTGCCTCGGGTCGCCACAAGTAAAACAAGCCCTCGGCCGTCGATGCTGGAAACTCTGAAGCGGTGGTGCACTGAGGTACTGCTGATCAAGATGTTGTACTTGCAAACCACGGTTACCTGAAGCACCGTGAGAAACTTGAAGAGCTGACTAAAAAGGCCTAGGAGGATGGCCTCTACCATATGAATCCCTACTTCCAAACGAAGCACCAATGAATCAGCCGGAGTGACGGGGTCTCTTATCCGACCTATGACCACCCCCATGTGACAGAACCATCTCGACTCTGCGGGCCACATTGACTGCCTCCTGGAAGGTAATCTCACTCCCAGTCTCCCTAGCTATCTGAAGGCGAATCGGATGGATGAGATCGTCAATAAATCTCATCACCAGAGCATGCCGAGCCAAATCGATGAACCTGGACTCATACTGGGTAACTGTCATGGATCCTTGTTGAAGACGCTCAAACTATCTCCTATAGGCCTCTCTTTGAGTAACGGGGAGAAACTTCTCCAGAAACAACTCTGTAAACTGTTCCCAAGTCAGAGATGGTGAACCGGCTGGCCTAGTTAGGCAATAATCCCTCCACCAAGTCTTGGCGGATCCGGACAGGCGGAATGCAGCAAAATCTACCCCATTGGTCTCAACAATACCCATGTTCCTGAGAACCTCGTGGCAGTTGTATAAGAAGTCCTGGGGATCCTCCTTAGAAGCACCGTTGAAAGTGGTAGTGAATAGTTTGGTGAATCTGTCCAGTCTCCACAAAGCATCAGTAGAAATAGCCGCCCTATTGCCGGTCTGAGCTATGGTACCCGGCTGAACGGCCACAACTGGCTGAACCGCTGGAACCTGAACCTGGGGAGTTACTTGCTCCGGAGTACGAGTAGGAGGAGTCTGAGCCCCTTCTCAAGACTGAGGAGTGGCTGGTGCTACAGGAAGTAAGCCTGCTCGGGTGACATTCTCCATGAGGCCCACAAACCGGACCAAAGCGTCCTGAAGAACTGGGGTAGCAATAAACCCCTCTGGGACCTGAGCTGGGTCCACTGAAGCTGCTGGGGCCAGAACCCCCTCATCAAGATCAACCTGAGGTTCCGCCACAGGTGCTGCTGCAGGAGGCTGAGTCCTGCCCCTGCCTCGACCCCTAGCACGACCTCGGCCTCGCCCTCTGCCCCGTGTAGGAGCTGTTGCTGGGGGCTCAGGTTGCTGAGCGGTAGAAGCGGAAGCGTGTGTTCTCGCCATCTGCGAGGAACAGAATAGGAATTCAATTAACATTAAGAAACAAAACTGCGCGATAAGAAATAACAAATGTGAAGTTTTTCCTAACTCTATAGCACCTAGGGGATAAATACAGACGTTTCCGTACCAATCCCTTAGACTCTACTGAGCTTGTCTGTTAACTGTGAGACCCACGTAAACCTAGAGCTCTGATACCAACCTGTCACGACCCGAAATTCCCACCCTCGGGAGCCGTGATGGCGCCTACTACTGAAAGCTAGGCAAGCCAATTAACCGAATCATTAACTACTATTCCACTCAAAATCAAAGCAACATAAAATCAACAGTTAATAACATTATAAATAAATGAGCAGAACGTATAAAATTTCAGGCCTTTAAACATCACCAATACAATCTCCTTAACAACTACCCAAGACTTAGTGTCACAGTTTCACAGACTGTCTAAGATTTACTACAAGTAAGGGTCTGAAAGAAATAACAAAATACTGTTTCTGTGACTACAAAAAAAGAAACAGATGAAATAGAAAGCGGGAGACTCCAAGGTCCGCGGACGCCTGCAAGACTACCTTGGGTCACCTGATAATCAGAAGCTGGAAGCTCCTCACAGTCCAACACCTGCGGTACAGGGATCTGCACAAAAGAGTGCAGAGTGTAGTATGAGCACAACCGACCCCATGTGCTGGTAAGTGCCTGGCCTAACCCCGGCGATGTAGTGACGAGGCTAGGACCAGACTTCAGATAAACCTGTGCAGTTATATATACAAATATATATATACAAATATATATATATATATATATATATATATATACATCTAAAGCAGAAAGATAGAAGCAAATAAACAATCAACTATGGGGAACGACAACATGTCTCGGAGTAACAGATAAAACAAATCATCAAAGAAATATAAGGAAAAACTACAATTAATTTCTAACACAAGTAAAAGAGATACAGACAATTTTCACTTTCAGTTTCCATCTTGTTGCAGGCGTGCAACTCGACCCCATTTCCATATAGCCTGTTGCAGGCGTGCAACTCGACCCCATTTCCTTATTTTCCTATGGTAGGCGTACCACCTGCTCCCATTTAATTATCTTGTTGCAGGCGTGCAACCCAGCCCCTTTTCATTTCATTTCTGTGGTAGGCGTACCACCCGACCCCTTTTCATTTCATTTCTGTGGTAGGCGTACCACCCGACCCCTTTTCATTTCATTTCTGTGGTAGGCGTACCACCCGACCCCTTTTCAATATATATATATATCCTGTTGCAGGCGTGCAACTCGACCCCATTTCCTTATATCCTTGTTGCAGGCGTGCAACTCGACCCCATTTCCTTAAATTTTGTGGTAGGCGTACCACCCGCTCCCATTTCAATAGTCATCACACAAATCACAAGAATTTCAGTAAGGAAACAAAACAATATCATAATTTCTCAACAAGAGAACAATAACATCAAAACAATCATCCATATACGACCCACGGTCATGATGGACACCAACGTAGAGGTACTCGTCACCATGCCTATACGTCGTACTTAAAGTAACAATTTAACGAATAGAACACGACTTCTAATCCCTCAAGCTAAGGTTAGGATGGACACTTACCTCGCTTTGCAGCTGAATTCAAGGTTCCGACAAACCTTTGCCTTGAAACTTTGTGTCCGAAGGCTTCAAATCTAGTCACAAATAATTTAATACACTCAATACACATAGTAGAAACTAATTCCATATGAATTTACAAATTTTCCGGATTAAAATCCGAAATTTAACTCAAAATTGCCAGTGGGGCCCACTTCTCGTAATCGTACAAGACCCACAAAATGTGATAACCCATTCCGATACGAGTTCAACCATACAAAAATTATTGAATTCCGACATCGGATCGATCTCCAAATCTTAAATCTAAACTTAAGGGTTTTCCACAATTTTCCCAACTTAAATCACCAATTAATTGCTAAAAATAGTGATAAACTGAGATAATTCCTCCAAAATTGAGTTAGGAACACTTACCCCGATGTTTCCCTTGAAATCCCTCCAAGAATTTCTTCAAGACTTGCTTTAATCCAAGCTCTCTAGCTCCAAATGTGTTTAGAATGGTCAAATGCCCTTCTTTAAGAATTTACCCGAGATAATCTCCTTTGGATATGGTTTTGAAGTTGATTTGTTGTGATTCTATGGTGTTTGGAGGTGTTCCTCTTCATGGGTAACGAAAATGGGTCTTGTAGAACAAGATGGGCATTGAGTTCTACTTAAAAAGTATCAAAAATCGAGTTAAAACACCCCTGTCAGGTCAAAAATGCGAGTCGCAAACCTGTCGCATAACAGGTTTGCGGTTCGCATTTTTGGACCCAGAAATCGCGAACCTCGCCCCAAGTTCTGCCTCAGTTTGCGACTTCTATGTCAAATTTACGGTTCGCATAGCTGATTTGCGGTCAATTTGCGATCGCAAATCTGACATTTCTGCAGATTTTTTCCTCGACACGAAAATAGGCATAACTTTCTCATACGATGTCCGAATTGGACGATTCTTTTTGCTATGACTCCAAAATTTCGATACGGATCTAATGCTTCAATTAAAACTGAATTTGGAGTCCACTTGCATAATATTATACCACTTATTCTTGAAGAGACGACATCGACACATTCTTGAAATGCCAAAGTTAAACTCCATCAACCATCCAAAATCCATTCGAGGCCCTCCGGAAACTCAACCAAACATGCCAACATATCCTATAACATTATTCAAACTTGTTCCAACCATCGGAACGCTCAAAACAACCTCTCAACACCAGATTCGCGTTGGATTCAAGCCTAAGGATTTCAAAATCTTCAAAATCGCTCTTTTAATCTAAACCCAACCAAACCACGTCCGAATGACCTGAAATTTTACACACAAGTCATAAATCACATATCGAAGCTACAACAACTTTCGGAATTCCATTCCGACCCTCGGATCAAAATCTCGCCTATCAACCGGAATCGCCAAAATTCTAACTTCACCAATTCAAGCCTAATTCTACTCGGGACCTCCGAAACAAATTCCGATTTCACTCCTAAGTCATAAATCATCTCCCGAAACTAATCGAATCATCGGAATTCACATCCGAGCCTCCTAACTCATAGGTCAACATCGGGTTGACTTTTCCGATTTAACCCTTCTCGAAAGAAACTAAATGTCTCATTTCTTACCAATTTCACTCCGTACTCAACTACTCAACTTGATTACATAGAACACAGATAACGAAAAATAATGAGACAGAAAATGGAAAAGATGGAGTGGTAACCCACGAGACGACTGGTGGGGTCGTCACAACAACAAATTGAAAACAAATTAACATATTTTAAATTCAGGGATGATTAAAAAGTCAACATTTAAGAATCTTTACCCTAGACAGCCAGAAAACAAATTTTAGATTCATTGACAACATTCATTAATAGTGATTGGTACTCCAAGGGATAATACATGTAAATAGTAAAGCGATGGTCATTTTATACTATCAGACACAAATTCTAAACCAATTCATATCGTAAGAAGTGACGGCTGTAACTAAGAAATGTTTTTCCAATTAAGAAGGTAGAACCTAATACTGATCTTGCATGCAGAATACAGACCTTCCTTAATTTGGAAACTTAAGTATTTTCTCCAAAAAATATTAACCAAATAGCAGGTAAATCATAGCTTGTATGTTAAAATAACATCACTCTAATTAGAATATGTTGACATTGTAACTTGCAAGCAAAAAAACAAAATCAAAATCTAAAAGCAGTTCCAAGAAAATGTATTCTTTTATCAAATCATTTTCTAGGTTCGGTTATCTTGAATTACGGAAAATATTAAGAAGATCTTTTCCGGAAAGGAGAAAAATGACTTTTTTCATTTATGGAGGGAAGTTATTTTTCTTTATAGATATCTATAACTCTAACTTCATAACACTAGATATATCATTTTGGTATGCAATCCAACACATTGTCAACCTCCACACAACTCATATGCTTAGTTTTAATAACCGTCCATCAATCCAACTTGTCCCTACGCAACGGATAAGGAGCATAATAGACTTGCTTAACATTTTGTGCAATTATAAAAGGATCATAGTTTTTATATTGCTTTCTGTGGTTAACTTCAACAATGTTATAGAATGGGTGTACCTTTGTACCTCTATTTGGTGTTGGGTCAAATCATTTACATGGAAATAGTATCAACTTTTTGTATGGCCAACCAGTATAGTCTCTAAAATTTCGTAGATCACACAATAATAATCAACATCTTCATCATGATTGTTGGTATCCTCTTTAACACACCCCACTATTATTGCTTTTTGAAAGCTTGCCGGATTCTTCGGTACAAAACTTATAACCGTTGACATAGTACTTTTGCATTGTCTCGACCCTGGAGATTGGTCCCCAAACTATATCTTTCAAAAACTAGTCGGTTATGCCATTATTTGGATTATGGACCTATATATGGTAAAAATACGAAAAGTTAGAAAATAACTATAGTTTATAAACAATTAGATTTTGGTTTAATTTTGTATTAACACTTACAAAATATCTGAATCAATTGCTAAACTGAGTGTGAACAGCGTCGTAGCCTCTCAACCCCACAAACCAACTGTCCGACACATTTAAGACTTTTATTAGTTACATGTTATGATAGATTTATTCATAAAACTCAATAATATCATTCGAAACTTACTTATAATATGGTTGAACTTCTCGGCAATTAAACAATAAATGTATTGTAGCTGACATTTTCTCCATTAGAGTCTGGATTTCTTTTGTAGTATTTTTAGAACCTCGGCCTGGTTGAGTGAATATTGATATTGGTGGGGCCAGAGGATCATCTCACCTTTATCGTGTCGATTTGGCCTATTTCTCAAACACGTCACGTGTTTCTCAAAATAATAAGAACAGAAGTGAGAGGTTTCCTCAAGGAGATTGGCTTCGCATATAGATCCCTCAATCCTATACTTCTGCTTCACAAACTGTTTTCACTTGCCAATTTTCCTACATAATATATAGTTAGATAAGAACTTAAAAAATTCTTATGTATTCAAAAATTAAATAATAACTTATCACCGTTACCTCTCGTAGGGATACATCCATCTATATTGAGCCGGCCCTCCAAGTAATGCCTCATGTACAAGGTGAATTGTAAGATATTCCATCACATCAAAAAAAATCACACGGAAATTCTTTTCTCCAACTTATCTATGGTTACAGGAATGTTTTGATACGAAGTAGAGTATCTTTCTTCAACGTGTTGGAATACAACTCTTTGAAAAACAAACTAATCTCTGTGATAGGTTTTCATATTCTTTCAGGCAAGCTACTAATGCAATAGGAATTAAAGTTTTCATAAAAATATCGCAATCATGACTTTTCATACCTACCAACTTTCCTTCTATCACATCTGCATGCTTGCCCAACTTGGACGTGTGCTCATCAGGCATTCTCAAATTCTTTATCCACTCACAAAATCTGTTGTTTATCTTGCAAAGTATATGTATAACTAGCCTTTGGCTTGATGATCTTATTTCTGTTGTTCGATTGTTGTAGGTGCAATTTTGGTCGCCTACAATATTCCTCTGAGTCCATCCGAGTCTTGATGTTATCTTTTGTCTTGTCTTTAATATTCATCACAGTACTAAACAAATTATCAAAATAATTGTTCTCAATAGGCATGATATCAAGATTATGCCGAAGAAGATTATGTTTCCAATAAGGTAACTTCCAGAATATGCTCTATTTCATCCAATTGTGCACATTCCACAAATCTACTATAGTATAGGCTAATCAATAACTAACATTACTTAAGGATACCACAAATCTACTTATACTTAGGGTAGTTATCAATTTATAAGCTAATTACCACTACTATAGTGTTATTTAGTATAATGATTACAAATAGAGTTTCACTTAGTGTAATTATCAATAATTATTCGAAACTGCAAAATAATCTTAAGGATATTTCTATGAAATACATTAGGTAGTGTGATTATCAATTTAGAATAAATTATCAGCAAATCCACTTATACTTAGTGTAATTATCAATTTACAAGCTAATTGTCACTAATGCACTTCTATGTAATGTAATTATCAATTTATAGTATAATCAATTCTAACATTACTTAAGGATACCATTAATGCATTTCTACTTAGGTAATTATCAATTCATAAACTAATCAATCACTAACATTTCTCAAGGATTACTTACACTTCTACTTAGTGTTATTATTAATGTTTAGGCTAAAGAATCATTAATTTACGTAAGGATATACAGTTAATACATTTATACTATCAATCTATAAGCTAATTACAACTAATATACACTTGCTAATTACAACTAGTAAACTTCTACTCAGTGCATTATCAATGTTTATGCTAATCAATTATTAACGTTAGTTAAGCATACCACTACTACACTTCTACTTACTGTAATTATCAACTTATAAGATAAACAATCACTACTATTTCTTGTCGGTGCCATTAATACACTTATATTAGTGTGTAATTACTAATGAATAGGTTAATCAATAACTAACATTACTCAAAGATACACAAGTCTACTTCTACTTAGGGTAATTATCAATTTATAAGCCAATTACTACTATTATATTATTATTTGATATAATTATTACAAATACAGTTCCATTTAATATAATTATCAATGTATATGCTAATCAATTTACTTGCATAACAATGTAAGCACTTACCGACGGTAACCCTCGCTATTATTTATATAAAAATATAATATAATTATGTATAAGATTATTTTTCGATAATATACTGACGGAGACAATTGATATTGTAAAAGTAAAATTCAAATAATTATAAATGCAATACCGATTGAATCTGTCGGTGTACTATATTTTCTTTTTTATTTATTTTTTTAGTTATACCAGGAGGGTCCGTCGGTACTGGAAAAAAGTAATTCAAAAATAATTATACTATAATTAGCGAGAGAGTCCGTCAGTAGGGAATCCATCGGTACAACCATTTGACTTTTGACCGGTCAAATTACGGTTATTTATCGAGAGATATCCGTCGGAAACCAATTTAAAAAATTAAAAATTAAAATATTCAAAAGTCCCTCGGAATGCCGACTTGGAAAAGTCCGTCGGTAAACCGGTGATTTTTAGTAGTGTTACGTGTTTTATGTGTGAAGAAATGTATTTGGATAAAAGCGGAGTGAAAGGAGATGATTTGGCGCAAAAAAGAGTTGTAAAAGTCAAGAAAACTGAAGCATATAATGAACGTCTTCGCAAGCTCGCGTCGCGTCCCATGTGAATGAGCCATATCACTTAACAAGTGCATTCAATTTGTGATAGAGATAAACTAATTGCACCACCAATCTAATATAAAGCAAATTTCCTGCATCTTCCACAACTCATTCTTGCCAGCTCCCCATTTTTGAGTTCCACAGGCTGATTTTCTGAATCAGATATGTAGGCTTTTACTTCTTTCAATTGACTATGCCGATGACTGCTTCCATGAGAAGTAGAATGACTCGAGCTCGTCATATACAATAACCGATCCATGAAACTTGTAATCATTGCAGTTGTTTTTATTTCATTAGTTGATCTTAGGTTAAGTCTCCTAGGATGACAACACCATAGCAAAGCATCCACAGAAATTGGGTACTCAATAGCCAGAGATAAAATGTTTCCATTTAAGACGTCCACTTGGCCGGAGTAGCAACTTTGTTATGCAGTTGCAATTCTTTCATATTGATCTCATTGCATTTGAAAAAATTAAGTAAAACTTGAGACCAAGAGCTGGTTGAATTTGAGAGAAATATCCTCAACTTACAAAACCATGCATCATCTGAATCGATGTAGAGCTGACGAACAAATTTTGAGCGCTTCAACATGCCTGACTCTCTAGCAATTTTAGGTTCAAGAATGTGATCTCCACTATACCCAAGTGATAGCAAGTTTCGAGCATCAGAAATAAGGTGCTGGAGAAATCTATCAGAAATACTAACACATGATAGCTCCAAAGATTTTAGATTTTGACATTTCACAACATCCGATTCTTCCGATGAATAACCATAATAAGAAATATGTTCAACAGTTGCTGCTTTGATTGTAACATGCTGGTCTCCGATTGTCCTAATGGAAACTGACTTGATTTTTTGAAGATTCAACAACTCAATCATTTTCAACCCCTTACAATACGTCAGGATGAAAAAGACAATCAAGGGACAACTATTAAGTAGAATCTGAAGCATGCTGTCGCCTAAACTTACATGAGAAAGATAAAGCTTTAATCACGCATCATCAGATCACAACCCACCAGCATGTATAAGCCAGATCTTCAAGATTTATGTGTAACCCTCTAATAGATACCAACAACTAAAACATCTAATAAATTAATTATAAGATACAGAGAGAAGTACCAATCACAGTGAACCACTTACCAAATCTCTGCTAAACAATATCCATAAGTAAAAAGAACACAGAGCAAATTCACATGAACTAAGGAGCAAGTAGTACAACAGACGTAGTGTCTCTATGCCTTGATATTTCCAATTAGTCATATTTGGCAAAAGATCCTTTTCCAGAAAAATTAATGGAAGAACTTAAAGTTGAATAAGTATCTAGAATCTTTTAAAAAAAAATAAAAGGTACTAATAAAATTTAAAAATGAATAAGTGCATTCAATTTGGAGATAAACTAATTGCATCCCCAATCTAATGAAAAACAAATTTCTCCCTTCTTCCTAAGGCTCCGTAATGCCAGCTTCCCACTTTTGAGTTCTATAGGCTGATATTTTTAAAAATGTGTAGGCTTTTATTTCTATTAATTGACTATGCCAAAAATTGCTTCCAAGAGAAGTAGAATGACTCGACTTCTTCATATTTAATAAACGATCCATGAAACATATCATTTCATGTTGTTGGTTCTTCAAGAGTTGACAATCTTAGGTTGAATCTCTTTGGATGGCAACTCCACAGCAAAGCATCCACAAAAGTTGGGCACACATCAGACAGCGGCCAAAGAAATTTACATTTAAGACGTCCACTTGGGGGTAGCAACTCTGTGGTGGAGTTGCAAATCTTTCATGTTGATCTCGTCACATTTGTAAAATTGAAGGGAAATAGAGACCAAGAAATCTAGTTTAATAGGAATTTGTTCAGCTCGCAAAACCATGAAGCATTTAAATTGTCACCGGCCAGGAATCAAGACTGATATGTGAGTGCATCAATTGGCTTGACTCTTTTGCAATTTTAAGCATAGGAATTTGATATACCAAATACTTAAGTGATGCCAAATTTGAAGCATCAATCTTTCCAGCTATGCCATTGCCATCCTTAATCTTCAAGATCCTTAGGGATTCACTCCTGCAAATCTTAAACCTTTCCAACCCTTTATAGACGCAGTCTAGTATTAAATTCTCAAGGGATTGAGATCTAGAAAAAAGTGTTGGAAAAATCCATCGGATATATTCATACATGATAGCTCTAAAGATTTCAGATTCTGACATTCGGCAACATCCAACAAAGGAGACTCTTCAAAAGCACCACAACAAAACAAGCATTCAAGAGTTGGTGCTTGGATTTTAACACGCTGTTTTCCAAGGATCCTAATGGAAATTGACTTGATCTTTTGAAGATTCAACAACTCAATCTATTGAAATATTATTTGTGGTAAATTATTCTTTTATTCATTAGATGTCAAATATATAAAACTATTACAAGAGATAAGTATGGAAATATAACATATATGGAAGAACTCTAAATAAGGTAGACATCTATTCTATACGCCCCCTCAAGCTGGACGGCGGGAGGTAAGTCCAAGCTTGGAACGCAGAAGCAAAAATGGAGCACGGGAGAGCGGTTTTGTCAAAGCATCAGCCAACTGATCAGCTGCAGAAACATGAGTCATACGTAAAATAACACGCTGAACCTGTTCACGAATGAAGTAAAAATCTAGTGCAATATGCTTCATCCGAGAGTGAAAAACAGGATTAGAGCATAAGTACGTAGCACCCACGTTATCACAGTATATAACATGACAGGACGGTAGAAACACCCGAAGCTCAGTCAACAAAGAACACAACCAGCGGAGCTCTGCAGCAGTGGAGGCAACAGATCTGTACTCAGCCTCAGTGGAAGAGCGGGCGACAGTGCGCTGCTTCCGAGAGGCCCAAGAGATGGGGGAGCCACCAAAATAAACTACATATGCACTCGTGGAGGTATAATCATCCTTTTGCCAGCCTAGTCAGAATCAGAGAATGCATACAAGGACGGCTGAGACACCCGACGAAGAAGTAAACCAAGGTCAATAGTACCACAAAGATAACGAAGCAGGCGTTTCGCTGCGGCCCAGTGAGCAGTAGTCGGTTTATGCATGAACTGAGATAACTTGTTCACGGCATAAGCGATGTCAAGACGAGTGAGGGCCAAATATTGCAGACTGCCTACAACAGTCCTATACTCAATCGGGTTATCCAGAGCTGTGCCATCTAGTAGAGATAAAGGCTGATCAGTGGCAAGCGGAGTAAGTACCGGCTTGGAATCAGCCATATGAGTCCGATGAAGAAGATCAAGGATGTACTTCCACTGAGATAATAGAAGACCATCACGATGCGGTAGAACCTCAACTCCAAGGAAATATGACAGAGTACCCAGGTCCTTGATAGAGAAACAACGTGCCAACTCTAGCCAAAAATCGATCAACTGTACTCGAATCAGACCCAGTAACCACTATATCATCAACATAAACCAGCACAAACATAGAGACACCAGCCTGGTCAGAGATAAACAACGAGGTATCAGCCCTGGAATTGCGAAACCCCTGTGCCAACAAAAACTATCTCAACTCTGAATACCAAGCTCGGGGTGCTTGCTTAAGGCCATAGATAGCCTTGTGCAGCTTATACACATAGTTCGGATGATTAGTGTCAACAAATCCCTGTGGCTGAGCCATGTACACATCCTCATAAAGACGACCCTGTAGAAATGTATTATTAACATCCAGCTGCCGGAGGGACCAACCCCGAGAGACTGCCAAGGTAAGAACCAAGCGAATGGTGGCCGGCTTAACAACCAGACTAAAAGTCACCTGATAGTCAATGCCAGGGCGCTGATGAAAGCCCTTGGCAACTAACCGAGCCTTATACCGATCAACACTGCTCTCAGAAAGATACTTAGTGCGGTAAACCCACTTACAACCGACTAAGTTCTGAATACCATCAGGGAGGACCAACTCCCATGTACCATTGCGCACAAGCGCCTCAAACTCCTCAGACATGGCAGCCCACCATTTGGGATCCTTCAAGGCGTGAGTGGCTGTAGAAGGCTCAAGGGAAGGATGAAGCTGAGCTGTAAGGGAGAGTTTTTGGATAGGCTTGCGAATATTTCTTTTGGCACGAGTGGTCATCGGATGGGTGGGAAGAGAAGATGATGGTGGTGGTGGAGGTGGAGACTGCGGCGGGGTGGATGCTGGAGAGGAGGAGGCAGTGGATGGAGGAGACTGAACCGGAGAGGGAACAGTAGGAGAGACAACAGGAGGAAGAACATAGTGTGAGGGGCACCATGTGTCAGCAGTAGAGGGTGTAGGCCATGGTGCAGTGGACATGAGAGAAGAGTAAGGGAAGACCGACTCATCAAATTGGACATGACGAGAGACATAAAGTCTGGAGGTAGTGGGGTCAAGGCAAAGATACGCACTCTGGATTTTGGAATAGCCCAGAAAGACACAAGGGATAGAGCGGGGGTCCAGCTTGTGAGCGGAGTATGGACGAAGCCAGGGATAGCATAAACACCCGAAAACACGAAGCTTAGAGTAGTTAGGAGGTTGGTTGAAAAGGAAGGTGAACGGGGAAGACATTTGTAGAGTGGGAGTGGGAAGACGGTTTATGAGATACACAGCGGTCTCAAAGGCATAAGGCAAAAAAGACAAGGGTAGGAAAGCATGAAATAGGAGAGCAAGGCCGGTTTCGACAATGTGACGATGACGGCGTTCACTGAAACCATTATGTTCAAGTGTGTGGGGAGGGGTAGTAAGATGAGTAATGCCAGAGGTGATAAGATGAGAAGACAAGGCAAGATACTCGCCCCCATTATCTGAGTAAAGGCATTTAATTTTAAGTTGAAAGTAATTTTCAACAAGGGCCTGAAAGGTAGTAAAGATAGATCACACATCAGATTTATGACGCATCGGATACAACCACATGTAGTGAGTAAAATGGTCAACAAACAGCACATAATAACGAAAATTCTCACTAGATGAAACAAGAGATGTCCATACATCAGAGAAAATATACTATAATGGTCTAGTAGAAATAATAGAAGAATCATAAAAAGGTAACTTATGACTCTTGCTGCAACTACAAGCAGTGCAGCTATTATTAAGTGCTAAGTTAGAACAAGACAACTGATAATGCGATAAAATGTGACGAGAGATAGCAGATGCCGGATGACCAAGGCGAGAGTGCCAGACAGTATGGGGAGGATTGACATCTGAGAAGTAAACACAGGCAGAGGAGCTAGATGAGGGTCACACATAGGTTCCATCTCTAGTGCGTCCCGCCAGAAGGTGAGTCCCCGAGTTGAGATCCTTAACAACAAAACCAGAGGAAGTAAATTCAACTGCCACATCATTAGACTTACATAACTGGAAGACTGAAAGTAAGTTTTTTTTAATAGTTGGGACATGTAACACATTATGTAAAGTAAGAGAACGATGAGAAGTAGGAAGAGTAGTCGAACCAGTATGAGTGATAGGAAGGGCGCTACCATCTCCAATGTATACAGAGTCAGTGTGCGGAAATGGTTGGTGAAGTGAAAGATTGGCTAGGTCAGTGGAGATGTGGTGAGTTGCGCCACTATCAAGAAGCCAAGAAGGACCTGGTGCGGTAACAGAATTGCTAGCAGTCGGACCTTGTGTATGAAAAGCCTGAAAACCGGCCTCAGGTGGAGGCATGTAGGGGGACCCATGGACAGCGGCTGAGTAACCTGAATATGGAGTATAACCCGCGGGCATGGGTGCAGCATAGTTGACCGCCGGCTGAGTGACCGGTTGCCAAGGAGGTGGCTGCCACTGCCGAGGGGCAGTTTGGCGTGGAGGAGCGGACAGCGGCACTGGAGCAACCTGTGGCAGTGGCGGACGTGAGGCAGCAGCAGGAGGGCGGTGGAGATGTTGAAGTATCCACCCATGTGTTGGACAATCCCTCAAGGGATGTCCTTGAATGCCACAAGCTTGACAACGACCACGATATGGATGTCGCTTATTGCGACTGCCCGACGACAAAGGAGTGATCGGCAGTGCCGTCGGACCAGTAGCAGCAGCAGGAGGCGTCGGCTGGGCTGTGGTGGCAGCTACCATGGCTGTAGCGGGGTGGGACGGAAACATTGATGATCCCAATAGCTTAAGCTTCAACTCTTCATGTAATAATTTTTCTTGCAAAGCATCAACAGTTGTCGGTGTATCACGAGCATTGACGGAATCAACAACATGTTTATATATAGGATCCAAACCATCTAATATCTTGTCAAGCAAATCTTCCAAATCAAAAGGTTTGCCCAACAATGCCAATTCATCCTTGATAGTACGAATAGCATGGAAGTACTATGTGATTGATGATGTTCCTTGAACAATATGGTTGAGACGAGCATGAACCTCTTTAATGTGACTTCTTGAAGGAGCGGCATACGTGGCCTCCAAGATGTCGTATGCCGCCTTTGAAGTGGTTGCCGGATTCACCAAAGAAGCAACTTCTTCGGCAAAACTTCCAAGAATGGAAGATAATAACAACTTATCTTGGCGGTACCATGATAGATAAGCCGGATTGGGAGTAGAGGACCCCGTTCCGGCTACAGTGGACGCAGCAGATATAATAGTAGGAGCTGGCGCGATTTTTGTCCCATCAATCCAACCAAATAGACCAAAACCGTGAAGAAGAGAGTCTACTTGTTTCTTCCATCCCATGTAGTTGGACCCATGTAGTTTTGCACCTGGGATCGTGATAGAGATGAGTGGTGCTTTAGGGTCATGAGGGTTAGGGAGGAATTGGGGAGTAATAGAAGCCGTTTCAGCCATCGTTTAAAACGGAAAGAAGCAGCGACAGTGGGGTTGGCGGAGCGTCGCAGCAGTAGTTGACAGTGGCGACGTGCAGCGTGCAGTGGGGTGGCGCTGCTTGGGTGTGACGGCTAAGGCTAGGGATGGTGATGGAATCCCTAGGAATTAGGCTCATAATGATACCATATTGAAATATTATTTATGGTAAATTATTCTTTCATTCATTAGATGTCAAATATATAAAACTATTACAAGAGATAAGTATGGAAATATAACATATATGAAAGAACTCTAAATAAGGTAGATATCTATTCTATACAATCTTTTCCAACACCGGATAATACTCAAGGATGAAAGTTTCAATCAAGGGACAACTATTAAATAGTCTGAAGCATGTTGTCGTCCAACCATGCATATGATAGAGAGAGCGTTCTCAAAGAAATGCAGTTCGTCACACCACCCGATAATGAATCCCGCAATATCAGATCACGTCGTGTCAGAAGCAATTCTCTTAATGATGTAAAACTACAAACTCCAAAGACCAGATCTTTTACTCCATCTTGTAGTGCAATGTCATGCAACTTATCAATCAGAAGGGGAACGTCATGAGAATCACTAGAGAATAATTTGAACTTTTCTATAGGGATTTTTCGGTCCCTATATCTCTCCATGATGCTATCCACTATTTTCATATTGTCTTCGAGATAACAAATATTGAATTTCAAGTTGGGATGAGTCAAACAGGCTTGTAGCCATGTTTTAGAGAGAATACTCATCTTGGCTACTTCTTTAAAACTAAGGTAAGAGACTATTTTGTGAATGAGACATTCAGCCAATATGTCTCCTGTGACTCTCTTTATGCCGATAGTATTCTCATTATTGTGCATCCATGCCTTGAGAACACGCTTTTTTAACTCCGATTTTGCTGCAAAAATCGCTAATCAGCTCTTCATCTCGCTTCTGCAATTTCCATCCAACTCTTTCGGCGAATTCCAATATTCGTTCCTTTTGATATTGAGTGAATTTAGTCCTGGATTTCTTTCTCCCGTTAGGGTTTGTTACGTTAGCTCTCCTCATGGTTCGTGGCTTGGCGTTTGCTAATGATACAGATCGTTCAATTTATAGGTTATGGTTTCGATCAAGTGTCACACTTCTATGTAAGGAGAAGCACATAAAAACCTATTCTAAGAATCTTATTTTTAACGAGTTTACATAATTTATCCTCCTTTTCTTAATTAATTAGTACCTGCGCCGATGCGCGATCTCAAGATAAAATTGATAATAGCAAGCAATTCCCTTCAAACAATCATACGAATTATTTAGAAATAATTAGTTATGAAATTTTAAAAAGTAAAGTTAATACAATAAGCTGTTATCTTGTTAACGTATTTGTAGTTCTCAATCATAATTCCTACTTAAATGCTTTTTAGTAGTCGATATAAAACCTTATCTTTTATTTTTAAGTAGTCACTATATATAACTTTGTTCTAGCTTTTGTCCTAAAATTATAAAATCAATTTAAGTTCATCGTAATAGGTAGCAAGCCACACTTTCATTGGAATCAAATGCATCAATATTCAGAGAGAATGTAATCAACTCATAGTTAACTTAGATTATTAGCAAAATCAAGATGATGTGAAATGTAATGCTTCTATCATTCATGTTTCGCCTCATCAAAATGCTCGTTGACGGTAATTCATTGAATTAGTAACACAAAGGGAAAGTATAATAATTATAAACAAAAAGAAAAGCTAATTCAAAAAAGAACAATATCGTCTACATGATGACAAACTGATAGTATCGTCTTTATGATGACAAACTTTCTTTTTCTTGAATGAGTTGAAGTATTTTTTTTTATAATTTACTTCCAATACATTAAAACTGGAGAAATAAGAGCAAATCTTTTAGGAATAATAGATTTATGAAATATGCATCACCATGCAAAGATAAACACCAAGCTACAATTGACTTAAGATTAAACTATTATAAAAGTATATCAATTTATTTCAATATATTTGGCAATGTGAATTCCCTTATATAACAAATGATCAGAGTATCCCTCTCCTTAGTTGAAAATAGTATATCAAAGGTTAAACTTTTATTTCCCTTGCTAATCTTGTTTTTACTTCTCTTTATATATCTTTAAAGAAATGGAAATCTCACGTCACAAGTGACACGCTTGCCTTTTCTTCAGAAAATCTATATAATGGTGGGCTTTGGGCTGTTGAGTTCACATGCAACAGTGAATATTCTTTGCCGGCATGAATTGTCCTCCGGATAATCTTTGGCTTCAATATTATATTAATTTATCACTATAAATATTAATAATTTTATATTAAACGATAGTAAAAATAATGTTGTATAAAATTATTAGAAGTAGTACTCTTACATTAAGCTGAAAATTATACACATGCTAGTTTTCCTTATAATCAACTCCAATTTATAAGATAAGGAATAAATAATAATGAGGTTTGAACTCTAAAAAAACAGAATCTGTGCAAAGCACATTCTTCATCAAAAAATTACCACGGTCAATAAAAATATTTTACCCACAGTCTGCTAACTTCATAACGCATGAACAAATGTATTAAATAAAAGAAATAAATTTGTGATATTATAAAGGAAAAAATAAAAATATATGACAATAAATAAAAATTAAGCTTCAAATATATTCATTGGCAATAAAACATTTGTTATACACTTCATATAAAATGACCACAATTCCTAATCTGATAACCTAAAAGTGTTAAAAAAAGTCTATTATAATCGGTTAAAGTACATTAAAAGTGTTAATATTCTTTACACTAAATATATATATATAAGTTAAATATATGATATTTACCTGTGCTCTTCTTCTATTATAAAATCACACTTCCACTTTATATGGCTTAAGATGAAATTTGGCTGCACGTTTTAGTTTCTGAGCTGCATAGTACTTAAAAATTAATTTAAAAATCCAAATGTTATTTAAAATGCGTGATTCTTTTGTAAATATTTTAAATCTCTAAAATGACTCAACTCTTGTCTACCAAAATCAGTTTCCCCTATGATGAACATTAGTGCTGCGTCAAAATTTATACAATTTGTCATTAAAATACTAATACCTCTTACATACAGGGATGGGGATCCTTCTCTTTCGTTTTTACTTTACTCCTTTTCACCATTTTTTTCATTTCCTTGCCATATAATTTTGGGAGGCCCATCTTCTACGTATTCTCATGAGAACCCTGCTATGAATCGAATGTATTTACATAAAAAATAATATTAGTGTTTAACATAATGTTGTTAATGGTAATAGGACGTGATAAATTGTCCTCAACTTACTTCATTAAAAGTTGGATTCAAACGCAAAATTTGGCAGATGTTTGTTTATACGGAAATGTACTACTACTAAATAGTTTACAACTACTGCCTATATTTTCTCTAACCACATCTTTATCCACATCCAACAGTATATCCACCTTCTTTTATATTAAGTTAATCTCTTTTTTCTCATTATTTTTTTAACATTTTTTTTCAGAAAAATATATATCCCAAGGATATGAAGATAACTACCGCCTTTATATTCTCTAACCACGTTCTCTTATTTAAATCCACATCCAACATAAACTTACCGTAACTCCTTTTGATAACTGCATAATAGATACGTTAAATTAAATTCAAAAATATTAAATCAAAATAACTACATTTATTCCATTATCTTAAAAACGTAATTTATTATCTTAAACATAAATAAATGGTTTATAAATTTCAGTTAACTTTTTAAAATTCAAACTAAACCAATAAATAATTATTAACTAATTATTAACTCTATATATATATATATATAAAGAGGGTCAGATAATTCATAAAGGACATGGTAACACACATTCCAAGGCAATATATCATTATTTTTTCTGTTATTAGTTCTTCTGCTTTTGTTCATCAGTGCTTGTTGTTACGACCCCAGATCGAGGGCAAATATTTCGCTAAGGCTTAAATCGTCTTCCTCATGTGGTTTGAGCTTATAGATGTAGTCGATGGGGTAGAGGTTCTGCAAATACTCGTCTAGCTCCTCATTTCCCCAACCTTCCCTGTAGGCTCCCTGCTCCGCTAGCGCGACAACTGTCCAAATCATTTGACGCTTCTTCCCACTGAGCAGCCCCTCGACTTCCACTTCAGGGGGAAATAGCTCAGTCGGTTAGAGTGCTGGTCTTTCACGCCAGAAGTCGCGGGTTCGACTTCATCCTTATTTATTTAATTTGTCTTTCTTTACTGCTTTGTGTCATATAAATCCGTGTATCCTTAAAATCCCTTAGTTTATTCTCAAAATCAGATAACAATTAAATTTGTAAGTGGTTTTAAGTATATGCGAATTTATATGACACAAAACAGTAAATAAAGACAAATTAAATAAATAAGGATCAAGTAAGCTCAAATCACACGAGGAAGACGATTTAAGCCTTAGCGGAATATTTTCCCTCGAACTGGGCTCGTAACAACAAACACTGACGAACGAAAGCAGAAGAACTAATAACAAAAAAATAATAAAATATTGCCTTGGAATACGTGTTACCTAATGCTTTATAAATTATCAGACCCCCTTATATAGTAGAGGAGTCCTACTTTAGGTACAATTCTATAAAAGGTATAAAAAATTTTAATTTACTGATTGCCGGTTCTTTATTGGTACGAATATTTCGATCTTCCGTTGGCTATGATGACAATGTCTTCAAAGTCGTTTGAGGCGGGACCGATTCCGGGATCACGGCCTTGAAACTCTCGAAGGCATGCGTCCTGTCTTCGGGTTCTAGCCTGGTGGGACTTGAGGTCGATCTTCATTCCTTTATTGTCATGTCTCGAGCCTGGCTTACCATGTCTGAGGCTAGGATGCATCACGAGCTCGATTTCGACCGTATACAAATAGTCCCCTCGATTTTCAGAGAGTAGACGACGAGAAACGACATGAGCTTCCGATTCTTACTTCGATACACCATGACAGAAACGACAAAACAACTGAAATGCCTTGTCAGTCAAGTCTTAATGGGAATAAATGCATGTCAGCCACTGGTCGGCCATTCCTGGATGCGAACCGTCTCTGAAATACTATAAATACCTCTTCCTTTGTTCATTTTAACTTTACATCCAAACCTTCTGGCCTCGTACCCTTAAGATTTCAAATACTTTCTAACACTTTCATTCCAGTTATCTGAGAGCCTTTGCAAGAACTCTTGTTTATCTTCATCTCAACCCAACAAGTACAATCCTTCAACTTCCTTTATTTCTCCATTTTTCCTCTATTTTTTAAAGAAATGGCAATGACTTCCAAAACCGTTCCCCAGAAAGAAACCCCATTTACTTCGCGACTGGCTACTGCAGACGAGGAGACTGTTTCGCGTACTGCCGTCGATGACAAGTACTGGAACCTCCTTTGAAAATGTTCATCTCCAGAGGATGCTCGATCAACGCCGATTTCAAGGTCGAAAAACCTTTCTCCGTACAAGGCCGATGTGAGGAGGTCTCGAGATATATCTACTAGATCACTGAAGAAGTCCTCCCTACGGTTTGAAAAGACTACAACTAGGCTGATAAGGGCATAGTGATCGCTGACCCCGACGAAGCCATTACCACACATGTCGAGGGATACCAAAGTGTTTACACTTATCCTTTTACATTGGGCCCGATGGATCCGGTCATCGTAGATTTTTGTAAGAGGTACGAGGTATGCCTCGGTCAGATTCATCCTTCGCTAGGAGGATTGTGATTCTCCTCCGGTTCTTTGTGAGCACAATTGATGGGTGCTCGTTCACTGTCGACCATCTTCTACGCTTGTACAGACCCCGAATATTCCCGGGGGGGAGGGGACTAATAAAGCTCGTTCTTGAGTATTGATGAAGACCGGGATCAGGGCTGGCAAGGCCGTTTTGTCCGGGTGAGGACTTCGGACCTGATCCCAGCTACAACGCATGCCATTCCTTGAGAAGTGGAATACATCACGTAAGTACAATTTTATTTTCGAAAGTCAATTTTATACTTATTTCCTTTTTTCTTATTGGTGTTTTGGTGGTGGTGCAGCCATCGTTCGGGTCCCGAATGCTATCCCTCGACTCAAGGAGTGGGTTGAGGGTATCGTATCACAGATGCCCTATTTCGAGCGCTCATGGCACAAGCTCTTAAAGGGCCGTTGGGAGGCCCGTTCCCATGGTGAGACTCCTTTCCTGAGTAGGTAATATTTGGATTCCTCTTTTACCCTTAAGTCCTCATTCCCTTTACTTCTTTTTGCAGGTTTATCCAAGGATGTAGAACTAAGGCCTCCAGCCAGTAGCAAGGACTTACCTACCGAGTCCCCTGCTATGAGAAAGGCCGAAGAAAAGAAAAGAAAGAGGGATCTGATTTCCCCGAGCTCAGAGAAAAAGAATATAAGAAGAAGCCTTGTGCGCAAGCTAAATGATAGTAACAGTGCCCAAGCACCACCTCCGAATTCGCTCTACCGGCTGAGAGACGAATCCGAAGAAGAAGAAGAAGCCTTTGCCCTGATGGCTCGTGTGCCATTGCAAATTGAAGGGCAAGGGGCCTCCGAACCCGAGAACCTCGCGACCGACCTGCCTCAAGCTAAGGAGATCGATGAGGAGGCTGGGGCCGAGGCTTCTCGAGATGCGGGCAGTGCCCCGAGGAAGCACTCGGTGTGATAGACATCACTGAATTACCCTCATTTACTGAGTCCATGTATAACGAGGCCCGAACGGTGAAAGAGGACGACCCCTTCCGTGGATTTTTTGATGGCGTGGATTCCACCTCCACGGAGTACGTCATCGGATTGGGTGACTTAGAGGTACCAAAGAAGAGTCCATCTTCAGGAGCAAGCGAGTCTTCCTCTAGCCCGAAACTGATCAACCGGTTCCCAGATCTGAGTATGGATCCTCACTGGAAGCGATCCGTCATTATCTCTGTTCTGGAAGATGCCGGGTCCTTTTCGCCCCTGCGGGGGTGGCCAGTTACCTTTGGTGCCTGGTGATCGAGGAAGACCAAGCCAACATGAACGAGGTAGACGCGCCCTACCTGTTCAACAAAGCACAACATGCACTAAACCGAATAACTTCAGATATCTCCCGATGACTTCAATTTCTCCTTTTGTACTCAGATTAATCCATAGATAATCCTAACATTTTTCTTTGTATTTGTAAGCCTCGGTGTTTTATCATGTAACTTTTTTTTGGTATCGGGATGAGCTGAACCATCTTGAACCCAAAGTCCGAGGTCTCACTAAAAAGAGAGACACCTACAAACTCCTCAGCGAGCAACGTGAAGGAGAGGCTAAGAGCCTTCGAGCTGAGTTGGAGGAGGCTCCGAAGGAACACGCTGACCTGGTTGAACAGGTAAAAATATTTGAGGTTAGTGACGATGAGCTAGACACGGTGACTAACGGTCGGAACCCACAGGTCCAACAGAAGATTGATCGATTGACTAACTCTGAGCCGAGATAGATGCAGTCAAGGTCGAGGCCAAAGAATGGAGAGGCATAATGGACCGCCTGGCCTCGGAGAAGGAGACTGCTCGGGCACAGTTGACTTGACAGAGGTCCAGCTTCGGGCAACAATGGAAAAGGCCGAGGTGCAGGCCCAAAAAATTGAGGAGTTCCAGTCTCAGCTAAGCTCAACCGTCTCCGATCGAGAAATCCTTGCCCGGGAGCTCAAAGCGGCCAAGTCGGTGGTTGAAGTGACAAAAACTGATGTCGACGAGATTGTTTCCCAGTATAAAGCCGACGCCGAGGTAGCCCAGGACCGCTTAAGGGACACGGTCGAATACACGAAGTGGTAGTTTCGAAGGGAGGCCCTCGAGGAGGTTCATGCTCGAGGTTTTGATGTTCCAGCCAAGATTGCGACCGCTAAGGGTTTCGAGGCCGAGGCCAAGAAGTTGGCGTATCCTGAGGATGAAGAAGACTCTGAGGGATCGGATAGATCCAAGGACGCAGAGGATTCTGGCGGTCCCGACGATGAGGTGGGCTCCGATGGAGACCAAGCCGTTTAAATGCCTTGTAGTTTTTTCCTTGATTTTGTACTTTTTTTTGTTGAGGCCGTTTGGCCTTTGTAAGTTTTTCTTTGTTTTGGCACCTTTATGCCTTTTATTGAGGCTGTTTGGCCTTTGTAAAGATATTTATATATATATATATATATATATATATATATATATAT